>JAUMHA010425782.1:0-10137 GCA_032359765.1 Saxidomus gigantea | reverse complement strand
ATTATCTAGTGATCTTCCACCAGGCAAGTGGACTTGTACCAAGGTGAGCAATATAGGGCCATCTTGGCCCTCTTGTTAGTAACAGTCTTTGAGGGTAATACCGGTGCATTGGTAAACTTCTATCCCATGTCATTCTTGAGGTCAAATATAACTAATACAATTGAGTCAGTGTTATTCAGGTAAGTCACTAGGTTAGTCCTGCGCAATTTTTTAATCACTGACATATAAAATAATGTAATAAAAATGTGTTTAAACAAGCCAAGTGTTAAAATATTTAACAGAAACACTGTTAAATAACAGTGATTGATACATCGAGTGTTGGGGTTGATATATTTAGGGTTCATATACCTAAAATTTGTAAATCTCACACCATGTTATTTTAGCATGTATCAGTGTCTATGTACAACATGCAAATCATGTTGTGACATCATTCACAAGTTATGTTTGGATCATTTTTCGAAATGCCACGGTAATATACGACCACTGGTAATACCCTCCCTGACTCTATAAGTTAGTGTTTATTAAGTCAAATTTCAACAATTAAGGGAGTGAGCGGTAGCGAGTGACCTGTCTTTCTTTATTGTAAAAATTTGACTTAATAAACTCTAACTTACTTAGTGTCTAACCTCATTTGACCTTTTGCATAGCCACCGACATGGGTGGACATTCGATGGGTGGGCAAATGAAGTCAAACACTAAATTTGGAAAGTAGTGAGTAGATCATCCATATACAGCTATGATAAACACAATGTATATGCTTGATGCTGTGTGATAATGGCACAAACTCTACCTTAGGCAAATTGAGACACACCTGATAAAGTCTCTCCAGTTTCTGAGTTGAAAGGAAAAGTTTGGTATTGAATACATATCCTCTTCTCTCCAATATTTGATCTTAACCTTGATGCAATCAGCCCTGGTAAAGGTTGATAGTTGATGTTATTTGACCGGGACACCCCTATGTGCACACTCATAACATTTTGAGTGACTACTACAACTCTCAAACTTGTCATCCCAGATGAGATGGAAATCAGACCCAAAAATTTACCAAAACTCACAAAATGGCATAATTTTACTATTTTCAAATTTCCCCATTCATTACCACACAAAATCTCCAATAACAAACAAAAATTGAACTTCTCATTTAAACATCCTATATAATACCTGAACTTCAAACTATACTAACAATGAAAAGTTACGCACACACCCATGACTGCTGCCAAACTGGAATTTAATTTTGGATTATACTTAATAATTCTTATTCCACACCTTACGTCATTTTCTTTTTAGCTCACCTAGCACTTTGTGAATCCGTCGTCCATTTGTCCAAGTGCACATTCTTTCATTCCTTGGTCATTTATTCCACCAAAGGTTTAGGGTTAGGGGTTGTACGGCAGTCGTTTATATTCACTTTGCATTACAGTTAAGTGGTAAACACAAGTCCAAAAATTATAAAGGAAAAACTTTACCACCTAAGGGTAGAAATGTGAGGGTGTCCGTTAATCTGTTGAACGTCAACATTTTGGTAAAAAATACATCTCCTCTGAAACCACTGGGCCAATTTTGATGAAACTTGGCAGGGGTGTTCCTTGCATGAAGTTCTACCAAACTGTTCAAAGAATTCTATTCCATGCAGAACTCTGGCTGCTATGGCAACAAATAGAAAAAACATAAAAAATCTTGTTCTCTGAAACCACAAGGTCTAGAGCTTATATATTCAGCATGTAGCATTGTCTAGTGGATCTCTACTAAGATTAACAGTTCCAGTTATGACCCCTGGGTGCAAATTGACCCTGCCAGGGGGGTCATTTGATTTGACATAAACATATATGGGGAAAACTCTCCAAATCTTCTTCTCTGAAACCACAATGCCTACAGCTTAGATATTTAGTATGTAGCATTGCCTAATGGACCGCAACCAAGATTGTTCAAATATGATGATGACCAAAATTGACAGGTGGGGTTGGTACGTGGTCAGGATTTCATAGGAAAAAGTCTTCTCTAAAATCACAAGGCCTAGAGCAGATATTTGGCATGTAGCAGTGCCTAGTTGACATCTACATTGATAGTTCAAATCAAGACCCCTGGTCAAAATTGACCCTGTAAGGGGATCAGGGGTTCCTTGATTTAACAATAAAGACCTAAAAAAAAAAGGGAAAACTTCAAAAATCTTCTCGTCTAGGCAGCTTACAAATTTAGAATGTAGCAGTGGTGGCTCTATATAGTGGCTCTCTACTATGATTGTTCAAATCAAAACCTCCACACCCTTTCTGCTATTAATGACTTTGTATTATAGCCAATGGAAACCAGGTGAGCAATATAGGGCCATCTTCACTCTTTTATTTATTGTATGGCTATAGACAGAACAAAAACTGAATACCTAGAATTTAATGAAACTTCATAGAAGCGATAAGTTCCATGCCTAGTTGTACATGTCCCATGTTTTGGGTCACTAGGTCAAGGTCACAGGGGCTTGAGATAGCAAAATCTTGCGGACACTTAAGGAGGGGGGATATTCATCACCTTCAGTGACAGTTCTACTTTGATATATTCTACATGTATTTTTCAGTTTTCTTCCTGTGAGCAGGTCTTCAAATGATTACAGACAACTAAAGTAATATTGAACATTCACAATTTAATAAGTTAATGGTACTTGATTGATGTTTAATCAGACTGGTATCAGAGGGTGCTTGTAAGCTACTGACAGTATTTTGTATGTATATATATAAAGATTTATAGAGGCCAGTTATAATGTAAAATCAATTTGACACAGTTTAAACTGTTCTTTACAACATGAGTAGATCAGTTTTGTATCATGAAATAATGTATTTTAAGTTTCATTTTAATGTCAAACAAAAGCATTTCAAAGAGTTGCAAACTGTTTAGGAAATAAAGAAAAGATAATTCATAATAAATCTTAGTACACATGTTTAGTATAAGGAAATGTGGCACTGCAAGTTTTGATTTGATGGCCTTAAAAATACTAGGGGCCTATGAAGGACACATACAGATCAAAACAAACGTTCTGACCATTTTGCATGACAATGTAATGAAATGATTGTTCAAACATATTCCAGTATCATTACTTTTATTATCATGATGTACGGTTCCAAATATACTCAAAAGATCAGACAAATTTTAGACATTTTGTTATGAAAACTGAGTACAAAATGTAGTTAGCTTAAAAGTGTAAGAACAACATGCAGTCGCTAAACGTTTCAGAAATTATAGCCTTTTGAATCTTTTATGCCCCTACAAATTGGGAGATGTATAATGTGGCTGCTGTCTGTTTAATGTATGTATTCATGTATCAACATCTTAAAATCTTGTGTCCAACTCCTAACACACTTTTGAAAAGATTTAATTGCTTCAAACATCCACAGATGAACAACCTTGATGTGATGATGGTGTAAAGGAAGGAATCTTGTCTGCAACCAGTTTTATAGCTCACCTGGCACAAAGTACATAACATCCCCTCCAAAACCAATTTGCCAAAGTCAACCAAACTTTGCAGAAATGGTCCTCTATCAAAGTTGTTCAAAGAATTCCATTCCATGCAGAACTTTGGTTGCTGTGGCAACAAATAGGAGATACTTCAAAGATCTTCTCAATAACCACAAGGCCCTGAGCTTAGATATCTGGTGTGTGGCGGTGTCTAGAGAACCTCTATCAAGAATGTTTAAATTATGCCCCTGTGGTAAAAATTGACTTCACTTGTGGACTTGCTTGTTCGCTCACCTGAGCACTTATGTGACCACTCACCATCTGGTGTCAGGTCTCCATTCAAATCTTCCTGTGAAAAATTACTGGACCAATTTGAACCAAACTTCACATGACTGTTCCTCATCATATAAAAGATAATTTTTCAAAAGCTTCTTCAAAAGCTTCTTCTGGAAAACCACAAGGTTTAGAGCTTGAATACTTAGTGTTTAGCATTTTCTTGTTGACTTCTACCAAGTTTATTCAAATTTAATCCAACTTACTTAGCAACTAGTCACTTCTTTAGCATCCAGTGACTTCTCCTAGGAACAAGTGACTTCCTTAGCAACCAGTGACTTCCTTAGTAACAGCTTATAGTCCCCTAGCAACCAGTGAGTTCCCCTAGCAACCAGTGACTTCATTAACAGCCTCTGACTTCCCCTAGGAGCCAGTGACTTCTTTAGCAACCAAAGACTTACTTAGCGACCATTGACTTTCCCAGCAACCAGTCATATCTTAGTACCAGGGTCAAAACTATCCCTGCCCAGGGGAGGTCACATGGTTTTCATAGACTCCTTCTCCAAACCATAAGACAAAGAGCTTAGATATTTAATGTGTAGCATTGTCTAGCGGACCTCTACCAATTATGTTCAAATTGTGCCCCCAGGGATTAAAATTGACCCTGCTCTTGGGATCACTTGACATAGATTTATGTAGGAAAAGTTTTAAAAATCTTTTTCTCAAAAACCACAAGACCTAAAGCTTAGATATTTGGTATGTAGCACTGTCTAGTTGATCTCTATTAAGTTTGATCTAATCATGCCCCTGGGGTCAAAATTGATAATGCCCTAGTGGTTGCTTGTCTGTTGATAGAGTTACAGGAAAAATAGTGGGAAATCACTTTAAAATTGACAGACATACATGGAAATTTGCATACATTTATAATCGAAGTACAACTAGCGAAAAGGCATGGTTTAATATATTTATAATATCTTAAAAATTAATGAAAATGTATTAAATATTTTACATTTTACTAAGACAAGTTAGTTTCCCTTAAAATTGAATATTGGATTATAAATGTTTTATTGGAAAATGTCATTATTGATGATCAAAGTGAGAAAGAATATATATACGTATCACTAAATCAGATATGGTCTATTTATTTTTATTTGAACAGGAAAATTGTTTGAGACTGACCAGGTAAATGGAAAAGTGATGAAGCAGAAAAGATTTGATTTGTTTGATATTTTTTTGTAGCGCTGTTGTTTTGAACTTTACAGAATATTTTTAAATACTGACTGTACAAATGAAATGAAGTAAGCTATTAAGAAAAAACATGTTGTTTACTCTGCAAATTTTAACTGTATATTTCTAAATTGTTGATAGTTTGTGTTCTTTTTTTCAGATGTTGTAATGGAGTTTTAACCTCATTAAGATCCAAGAAGAATAAATAAACAGTTGAAAACAAGTAGACAACATTAATATTCTTGGATTTATTAAAGTAACAAAAAATGGAATGATATTCATTAGAAATTTGTGTTGATATGAATTGTTATCAAAAAGAATACTTATTATTCAATCTACATTTAAAGGAAACAAATCTGCAATGATTTCCTTAAGCCTGGAACAAGTAACTGTATGGAAGACACCATGGCAACTAGTAAACATTTCCCAGTACAGAAGTACTCGCCCAGTAGTGACGGGGATGACTATAGCTATAACGAGACGCCTTATAACTCAGTGAGCTCCTTTAAAAGTTACCATAGTAACCGAAATAGAAATAATTCTGTTAGTTCTACTACACAGTTCAGTTATGCATATGAAAAAAATAGTAATGGCACATCTTCTACACCGAACATTGAAAATAAATATTCATGCATTAAAAGATCTGTGGAAACAAATAGTAGACAGCATGTTCCTTATATAGATAATACAGTTGTGTCTGCCTATAGAGGAGCTAAACCACCAATACCAGCTCAAAAATCAAGGATTTCAAAAGTATCTAATTCAGATCATCATTCAACAAGTGCAGATAATCCAAAACCAACAAATGCAGGCAGTCAGGAATACAAGAAATTTGGGATAGAAAATTTACAGTCAATAAGTAAACAGCTGCAGAATGAAAATAAGGAACATAGAAGACTTAGAAGTTCAAAAGGACAAGAAGTACCTGTTGCAGTTACAGGGAGTGCTTTATACAAAGATAGTGGTATACAAGGTGAAAGTGTACAGGAACAAGATGAGTCTTCACAGAGAGAAACTGGTGCACTTTCACCTTATTCCAGAACTCTGCAAGAAAATGGACGTCATAGTTCCATGTCTAGAAGGAGACTGCCAAAAGTCCCTCTTAGCTCAGCTCAATCAAAACAGTTGCCAAATTTGAACGCAGATTTTGACAAAGTGCCGGATGTACCTCATATAGGTAATGCTGAAGTGCTCAACATAAACCCATGTGCTAATGTAAGTAAGGAAAGTTCTAAAAGTGTTTGTGGAAGAACATTACAATGGGACAGTGCTTTAGTGTCAAAGTCTGTTGAAAATGAGAAACTGGGTGTGGCTGAATTTCTAGGAAGCTCTGAGACCCCAAGAAATAGGATTGCAAAAAAGTTAGGAAAGCATACAAACAGAGATAAAAAGAGATCTAAATCACAGGGTGATCAAACCAGGACTATGTTTCAGGAGGCTGTAAATATGATGTCAAATAAGACAGAAAATGAAAATGTAGATGATATGATTAATTCAGATAATAATAAAAATGCAGCTGTACTAAGTGCCAATGTGTTTGCTGATTCAGAACCTTCTAGTCAAAGAGATTGTATATCCAGATTTTCCGCTAATGTAACCTTAGACAAGAAAACCTTTGACATTGAAATGGCAGTTATTGACTCTGCAGTGGTTAACATAAAAGGAGATCAAAGTGGAAATTCTTTAGAGAATTGTCAGACATTCTATTCAAATTCTGAAAGTAAAGGAAAATCTGGAAGCAATATACATGGAGCCTCCAATGAGCATTTGGAAATTAATGCTTTAGAAAGTAATAAAGTAGATAACAGTCAAGAGGATTATAGCATTGTTACTACATTAAATGATATAGTTGACAGTGCAACAGCAGAAATAACTGAAAAAATGCCTGAGAATATGTTCTTTACATTTGACCATGCAATGATTCAGGAATTGACTGATAGTGTCATGGGAAATGGAGATGATTTTGAAAATGCACACTCAGAAAAACATAAATTTAATGAAAATTATAAAAATACTATTACATCTTTAAAAAGAACTACCTCCAATGAGGATAAACAAATCTTTGAAGGAAAATCTTTTTGTGTGAAAAGTCCTGATCAAAATGACAATGTTCAACAATCATCATACAGAGTAAGTAAGGACAAGATTAATTCTAATGAATATTTAGGTAGTAATGCTTCAGATAAAGAAACTAAAATGGATGATAAGAACAAAGGTGTTGCCATGACCAGAGTAATACCTCAAAAGACAAAAGTTGAAAGATCCCCATCTTATCGTAAAAAGGTAATGGCAAGGGCAAAAAGTAGGTACAAGAAAAGTTCTATGTTAAAAGAATGCTCTTGCACTAGGAATGAGAATGGCGAGATTGTCATCTGCCAATTCTGTGAAAATTATGAAAATAGGAAGAAAAGAAGCAACTCTAGTCTTGGTTTAGAAACCGTAGGTCTAACTACAGATATCTCTGAATTTAGTGAAGTTGAGAATAGTGACATATCATCATACAGTGAAATTTCAAGTCCACGATGTGCATTTACACCAGGATTACCTCCTTTACCCTTTAGTAAAAGTCCTCGTTCTCTTAGAAAACTTCAGGTTTCATCAAGAGTGGATGTTCTCATGAGTTCTGATCTGTTTAAAAAGCATTTGCATAAACATGAAAGCTTACTTCAAAAGCATACTATGTTTAGGAGAACAGGTATACGGAAATCTGTGTCAAATCTAGACCTTTCAGAGGGATATGTAGTAGACTCTGACAGTCAATGTGAAACAGAAAGTTTGACAAGCGACACTAACTTTGAAAATGATAACAGCACCAACGATGATATTTTAAGCCAGTCACATGAATTTACCCAAACCCGTAAAGACTCTAGAAGACATTCGTTAACTGGAAATGAAGATGCGCCTTCACAGATTTCACATAAAAACAAGAAAAAACACTTCAGAACTCTTCCAAGTTCTATAACACATTCTAGGCCACCAATCCCTTCCTTTATACAACCGAATTCAAGACCAAATATTCCAACATTTCAGGAATTTAAAGAAATGAAAGAATTTAGTAAGTCAACAGAGGCTTTTAACTTTGATGAAGCAAAAGTTGAAAATCTAAAACCTGATAGCAGTGAAGATGATTGCTCAGAGAAACAGGAAAAAGAAAAGATTCAGAATAAAACAGAAATTTCAGAACTGAATAGAAATAAAGAACCCGTGCCATTACATTTGCAAGTAATTGTGGAAAGTAATAGCAAGGAAAATTTATCAGCAGTATTTAATGCTGTATCAGAATATAGTGATGCAGACAGAAATCTCAGCGAAAGTTTTGTTGATAAATCTGAAGGAAAAATAAATCAAGCAGAAAGATTGTTACCTAAACAGAGTGAGCACATAGGTAGTACATCTTGTCAAAGTTCTGATGAAGGAAAGGAAAATCTGACTGCTGCAGATTTGTCAAATGAAGTAGGTGTGATAGAAAGACATGAAGATAATGCTGATGGTCATGAACAGTTAACAAGACAACAAAGTGCTCCAAATTTAAAACCTCGTCAACAACGTGTAAGGCCAAAATTAAAATCTCGAACATTGTCAAGACTTGATCTTGAATCAGAATCCTTATCTGATACTGCCAATGCAACAGTTAGTACAGCATCAGTTAGAGAACGTAGAAAACCTGGTGCTAAGAGACCACGATCATTAATATCAAAAAAGTCTAGTCTAGTGTCATTGATTCAGGAATCAGAAAGTAGGAGTCTGAACTTGGAGGATGGAGACAGTAATAGTGAAAAATCAATAAATTTGAGGCCAAAACTCAAAGTCGGGCATAATGTAAATAGGTCTAAATCAGATTCTAAATATGAAATGGGGAAAGTCAGGAACATGCAAGAAGATGCAGATGACAACCAATCCAGGAATTTACTTTTTGTATACAAGGGAAGGAATACTGTCAGTTTTGATTTAGAAGATATAAGTCAGTGTTCTCCCTTGGATATTGGAGAGTCTGAAACATCTACCTCAATGGCAGAAAGTTTATCTTCTAGTATTAGATCTGAGGTAAGTGTTGTTCAATAAGTTCATTATTTATAACATTACTTTTCTAATTGTGGTTAGGGTTGTTCTGTAGGTACATGACTGTATTACATTTCAACACCTTGAAGAGAATCTGATAGCTATGGTGATTGCACATTGCTTTTAGATGCCCTTAGCTTGACCTCTGAATGAAATATTATTTTTGTACATTTTTTATTTTTTTATTTAAGACAGTTGAAATGAAGGGGAGAAAAGACATTTCCAGAGATGGTGATCCATTTTATGAAGTTATCAAGGATTTTGTTGTAAAGTTACAAACTCTGCAAACCTCTGCAGATATGTATTGGGCAAAGGTGACCCGATTAAGCTGGCTACATGTTTCCACTTTAGTAAGGCTTCTGTATTATGATGGGTGTCTATCTGTCCATCCCCACTTTTGCCTGGAACATAACTCCAAACTTGAAACTTCATACAGTGATGGTGGTAGTGCAGATCCGAAGAACCATAACTTTACCTTGCCTATTTTTTTAATTATCCCCCTTTGTTACATTTTCTTGTCTGGACCATAACTCTAAAAGTACTGAAGGAAATTCTTTCAAATTGCATTCAATGAGAGAGGACACTCAGAGGAAGTGCTGTTCCCAAGAGCCATAGATCTACCTTGCCGTATTTTTAGCTTGACTATTCGAAAAATTAGGAGGGCTATTTTAGTCACTTTTGTGTCTGTTGGCATCAGGGTTGCAGCTTTGGTTAAAGATTTTCATGCAAGGTACTAGTTATCATTGATATATCTCAGTAACTGCTTATTGGATTGATTTGAAACTTCATTCAAGTCTTCAGGGATGGCAGACTGTCAAGTTAGGTAACTCTTGTATGAATTTAATTCAAATTATGGCCCTTGTTCGACTATGAAAATTTAGTTATGGCCCCTTCGAAGAAGAGGGGTATATTGATTTGCAGATGTTGGTCGGTATGTTCATATGTCTGTCCGTCCATCCGTCTACCAACTGGTTTCTAGATGATAACTCAAGAACGCTTGGGCCTAGGATCCTGAAACATGATGTTAAGGTTGGTCATGACCAGCAGAGGGCCCCTATTTTTTTTTAGGTCAGTATGTCAAAGGTCAAGGTCACAGTGACCTGGAATAGTAAAACGGTTTCCGGATGATAACTTGAA
>JAUMHA010425760.1:0-10140 GCA_032359765.1 Saxidomus gigantea | reverse complement strand
TTGAAAACATGTAAATATTTATTTGAGTAATATCTTTTAATGTCTCCTAAAAATACAATTAAACCGTAACAAGAGATGCATAAGAAATTCTAGACAGAGTTTTACTGTAATTCATCTAAGTAATATACTCGCATACACTATAAAATTTATCAAATAATTATAACTTTGGAAATAGTATATCTTAATCCGTGCTAAAGGTCGTTTTAAAAACATGTGATAGTAACTTTGAAGGGTACAAACACTTTAATTAAGATAAAATATTTTATATAAAATGATACGTTGTATGAATCAACGTGGTGTCGAACTCCATACTGAGTACATTAATTGTAGTCTCCTAACAATCCTGAATCGGTAGAAGGATACTATCGTACTCGCTATAAAAGTGTGTAATGGTCAATGACACAACAACAGCGCAAATGTCAAAGACATAGTAACAACACTATCTGTGCAATGCGACAGTCGTAAGAAGTCGTTATGCATATAGTCAGTTTCGTTGTGGTGTGGTAATTGCAGTGACCGCATGGTATAAGGCGATTTTACTTTATCTTGTTAGACGCTGCCACCAAACGGTACAGGTTCGAATCATTGCTTCTCTAATGTAGCAAATTCCCTAATAGGCAACATCATAGACATTTATCTTTTATAGTGACTTTTGACTGCTAGTATAACATATGCTAAGTTTAGTTTCTACACATCATTCCATCTTTGTGTATGGCATGGTTACCTTCAGATTGATGTCAATCTGCCCTCTCTAATCGGGGAACTCTAATGTGCCCTTCAGATTGATGCCGATCCGCCCTCTCTAATCGGGGATCTCTAGTCTGGAGACAAGATTCGAATAGAGCCTAACAAAGTGCTCTCTTCATCGGAAAGTTACTCGAAACAAACCAGATGATTTGACTGACCTTGCAGTTAAAAATTGACTTGAGACAACGCATTTTCAGGATAACATTTTTGCTAATATTTTAATCCAGAGTGATTACATCAACACGGATACAGTTTCTTTTTTGATGAAATATGACTCTCATGACAAGGCATAAACTATATAAGTTATGTTCAGTAAAACGTAAACCAGCTAATTTTGGCGTAAGGATTATTTTCTCTATATTCAAAAAGAAATAGTCCCGCCTATTCAACAATATGCAAGTAAAGTTTACCTTACTTGAGAAATTAAATTTTTTCCACCCAATCGCGCTTCACGTTTATATGGACATGACATTCAAACATCGACGCTGAAGACGTCACGACCATTAATTGGCGCGAAAATTAATTTGTTTACAAAATAATCCGCAATCACAAAGAGCCGTGTTTCAGACGTACAACACAATGCAAGATATATACTCAAATCGTATATCAATATAGGTTTAGCCATATAAACAGAAGATCAAACAAAATAATAGTGAAAACACTTAATTATATAAGGAGCTTACGGAGCCAAAGAAGGACAACTAACTCTTTGATTAAAACGTCATTCATATTGTTTGCCAACATTATCTACTACTTATATAACCTTATATAATAATCGAAAAGTTACCTTAACAAAACTCTAAATAGATATTATTGATGACAATTTACTGTATTAACTATACCACTCATTAAAATAACCAAACGCTGAACAGATGTTGAATTCTTTTTTATGTACTCATTTGTATTAATTCAAAGGTTTAGCATATATGACAACTTTCTCGTTGCTGTTGGTTGACTATCGGTTGACACATAAAACAGATAATGATTAAGTCGTTTTCAGTATAAAAGTATTCAAGTAATTATCATATCAGTTAAATTAATAGGCGCAAAAAATATGCACAATTTTTGTTACAAGCCATGATAAAGTACGGTGTTATTACCCATTCTGAATTTCTAATTTATGAAATTAAAAGATTCATGCAGAGTCCATGTATTAAATATCCATAGTAACTTAGATATAACAATATACAATTTAAGAAGATTTTTTAAATATTTTTTACAGTTGGGTAACCGCACAAATTTAGACATGCTCGATCTATTTCGGTAACTGATGCAGAAAAACAAAGAAAAAGTGATTATTTTCACACGTTGTTGAGACTGTCGCTGCACGCGGCAGAATCTGCTGTTGATGGAAATGCAGTCACAATGTCTTAACTATTGATTGGTCGAACTCTACTTCCTCAGATATCGTGTCGTCGGGTTAGTTCCTTAGAATGCCGGCTTTTATTGGTGAAACTCTACTCCCTCCAATATCGTGTCGTCGGGTTAGGTCTCTGAATGCCGGCTTCTTGATTGGTGAAACTCTACTCCCTCCAATATCGTGTCGTCGGGTTAGGTCTCCGAATGCCGGCTTCTTGATTGGTAAAACTCTACTCCCTCCAATATCGTGTCGTCGGGTTAGGTCTCCGAATGCCGGCTTCTTGATTGGTCGAACTATTCTCCATCCAAAATCGTGTCGTTGGGTTAGGTCTCTGAATGCCGGGTTCTTGATTGGTGAAAATCTACTCCCTCCAATATCGTGTCGTCGGGTTAGGTCTCCGAATGCGGGCTTCTTGATTGGTCGAACTCTACTCCCTCCAATATCGCGTCGTCGGTTTAGGAATCCGAATTCGGATCGCGGGGATTCGGGGGAGGGGGTTTGGTCAGAAGCTTCTTCTGTGGACCGATAACCTCTGTGCGAAAATAAACGACACAAGACCTATAAATTATTTGTTGAAATGCCCAATGTGTTATTAGAAAATGCATATTGCCGTTTTATCACACCGAAGACATATTCTGAAACATAAACAACTGAAACTTAATCAGAAACAGGCAAGAACAATATTGACGTTTCTCGCTTTTAACTATCTTTTATTGTTATAGCCAAGCTAAAACACGCAATGTTTGCAATCATGCTAAATGTCCATACCCAAACCTGGTGTTAGTTTTGAAAATCACTTCTGGCGACACATTTATATACTATTTTTATCGACGAAGTGGCAGAACTGTTCTAAAATTTGTCCACTGAATTGTGATTCCGTATAGGAAATGCATCTCGCAAAGAAACAGAGATTAAAAAACTTGTTTGCTTTCTAAAATAATGTAAGATGAACTTAGTTGTCATTAAAGTTCGTTTTCTGCTTCATTGCAACTTTTCTGCTTTATTGCAAAACTTACTTTGCGGCTTCCTGTTTCTGATCTGCCTGTTCCATTCTCTGTAAAATAAACATAAGACATTAAGACAAAAACAGTTTGAAAGACCTTTGCATTTTACAGTTGATTTTGTTATGACCATACTAGATATTTCTAACTATTCAACTCATCTTTTAGTAAATACCAGTGTTACACCTGGCTGTCTTTATGTCCGTTAACATTTCGCGACACATTTTCTTGTAGGTCTACCAGAAAGACCTATCATATCGTCAACAGTGTAGATATGCAACACTTTTATAAAACCGATTTACCTAAATTAAATTAACAAGAAGAGTGAGATTAACGTACTCGGAATACATTATGGGTACGTGATATGGAAACAAATTGTGAACCCAAAAGACAAGCCTGTATTCTTTAAGGGGCAGAATTTTGATAATAAATTATTTCAATTCTGATCACCTTTTGTACTGTCAGTGTAAACAGTCAGTTTTACGTAGCATCATATCAAACCGTTATTTTTTTTGTTTTCATTACATTCATTGATATTACCATATTTGTAGCTAAAGCATCTGTGTATCATTTTCATGTCTATATAACAAATAAAAATACTTTTTTACTATCACAGTAAAAGTTAAAGTTTAATAGTTTATAAAATGATATCATTAAAGTTTAATAGTTTATATCATGTTATTGCTAAAGTTTAAAAGTTTATTTTATGTTATTGTTAAAGTTTAATAGTTTATATCATGTTATTGTGTAAAAGTTTAATTGTTTATATCATGTTATTGCTAAAGTGTAATAGTTAATACCATGTTATTGTTAAAGTTTAATAATTTAAATCATGTTATTGTTAATATTTAATAGTTGATATCATGTTATTGTTAAAGTTTGATAGTTGATATCATGTTATTGTTGGTATGATTCTGTTTATTCAAGTTATATTGTACCTATGTGTCTATGTATGTTACAGTATTCAGTATGATAATATACCTTCACAAAATTTTCCTCAACACATTCTTCCATACATTGATAGTTCGGACTGCCAGAACATTCGGTTTCACAGATCATTTCTCTCTTGTCGTTATCCTGTATAATGAATAAGAGCATATCAACTTCAATCTTTTGACAGTATAATTTAAACTATTCAATTCAATGAGCATCCATCACAATAATACAGTTATGAAAAACATTTGGCAAAGTTCTTGTAAATAAACAGAAAAACAAGAGTTTGCAAAAAAATATTAGGTTTTTTGGGGGGATAAAATAGTTTCCAGACACTTCATTTTAAATACTAAGTAGTATTTTCTTCAGGTTACTGTTTAAGCTGCTCATTCACAAGTTATCTAACATGTGATGCTTTTATTATTGTTCCTGCACAACTTAAGGCATGGTACTTATCACTTCTATGACATATAATTAAATTCTGACCAGGGGCTTTGGAGATTAAGCGCGCACAAGATTTTATTATGTCGAGTCCCTATGACCTTGACCTAGTGACCCGAACATGGACCATGCACAACTAGGCATGGTGCTTATCTGTTCTGTCAAATGTCATTTAATTGTGACCAGGGGTTTTGGAGATGAAAAGCGCACGAGATATTTCTATCTTGAGCACTTGTGACCTTGAACTTTGACCTAAGGACCCGAAACATGGAACATGCACAACTAAGCATTGTACTTATCACTTCTGTGAAGTATCATTATATTCTGACCAGGGGTTTTGGAGAACGTCCACACGATTTTACTATCTCTAACCCCCGTGACCTTGACCTTTGACCTAGTGACCCGAAACACGGACCATGCACAATTAGGCACGGTACTTATCACTTCTGTGAAGTATCTTTAAATTGTGACCAGGGGTTTTGGAGATTTTAGGTCCACAAGATTATACCATCTCGAGTCACTGTGACCTTGAACTTTTACCTAGTGACCCGAAACATGGAACATGCACAACTAAGCATTGTACTTATCACTTCTGTGAATTATCATTATATTCTGACCAGGGGTTTTTGTCAGGTTACATAGGTGTCTCAATATTAAAGACGTTTTTTTACGAAACAGCAAACTCTGTGGGCGAGCAGCTTTAAATAAAGACAGGGTACGTAAATGTACAAAATCAAGATATAAATCTTAACAGACACCCTGTGCTTTGTCTAGTATTGTAATACTAATAGAAATAAATTATGAATGGATAATTAAACGATATTTACCGCTTCATTCACTTCTTCAAGATCTCGCAACAAAAGCTTGTCTTCGTCATCAAGCTCATCTTTAGCTTGTACTGAAAACAATGAAACTGAAAGTCCCAGGATCTCGTTGAATTTAATGATATAGTAACATACATTTAATGATAATATTGATAAATTTAGGATAATGATAGAACCATGTTTTGTTCATCCTAAACCAATATCGACACATGGCTTTCTGTTATATTCAAGTTGTTTCTTCAAGAAAAAGAGTTGCCAGAAAGCCTTTCTTATTTTTTTTGCAATATCAAATGCAAAAACATACAGCGCTATGTTTCTAATATGTACTTATTCATTCAAAAAGCGAAGTTAGGACTGTTTTTAGTACAAATTAAAGTCATTTCTGTCAGTAAGACATCATTCTTGATAAAATGAGAGCTACTTGTAAATGTGATCCTAGGACTTCATTAATTAAAATACAGTGTTACAATCAATTGCTCATTAAAATTATTAATAACAATCAAAATGACTCGTTAAAACATTAAAAAAAGTAACATTACTGTAACAATAAATTACGTATTAAAGATATTGAAAATAATCAAACTTCTAAAAAACAAATTTGGCATTGAAGATACTAAAAAAACAAACAAAAAACACCGCTATTCTGCGAAAACCTCGTGACTTACACCAGTCAGATCATATCATATCAAGTTTTATACGAAAAGCCAAATTCAACTTGTGTGAAAACGTTGAAAGACGATATTTGAGGTTTTCCTAATATATTATTTTTAACTAAATGAATAGCTGTGTCATTTATTTAGTAAAAGTAATACCTTAATATATGGATGATAATTGTTGGTTTCGGTGTAATATCACGTTATTAATCTAATTTCACCGAGTGGGCACCAAAAGTTATATTTTCCCAAGTTGCACAACCACGAGTGAAAACACTGCACTGTTTCAAAACTGTGGATTATCACTTTTATTTCACTGAGAATACTCTATAATTCACTGGAAAGCATAACATAAATATTTTCCTACATTCTGTGTGTATGGCAGCAGTGTGACACTTCGGTATCACTTCTCCATCACATGTCTGTGTGCATGTCTGCAGTGTGACACATGGGTATCACCTGTCTGTGTGTATGGGAGCAGTGTGACACTCGGGTACCACTTCTCCATCACCTGTCTGTGTGTATGGCAGCAGTGTGACACTCGGGTATCATTTCTCCATTACCTGTCTGTGTGTATGGCAGCAGTGTTACGCTCGGGTATCACTTTTCCATCACCTGTCTGTGTGTATGGCAGCAGTGTGACACTCGGATATCACTTCTCCATCACCCGTCTGGGTGTATGGCAGCAGTGTGACACTCGGGTATCACTTCTCCATCACCTGTCTGTGTGTATGGCAGCAGTGTGACACTCGGGTATCACTTCTCCATCACCTGTCTGTGTGTATGGCAGCAGTGTAACACTCGGATATCACTTCTCCATCACCCGTCTGTGTGTATGGCAGCAGTGTGACACTCGGGTCTCACTTCTCCATCACCCGTCTGTGTGTATGACAGCAGTGTGACACTCGGGTATCACTTCTCCATCACCTGTCTGTGTGTATGGCAGCAGTGTGACACTCGGGTATAACTTCTCCATCACCTGTTTGTGTGTTTGGCAGCAGTGTGACACTCGGGTATCACTTCCCCATCACCTGTCTGTGTGTATGGCAGCAGTGTGACACTCGGGTATCACTTCTCCATCACCTGTCTGTGTGTATGTCAGCAGTGTGACACTTGGGTATCACTTTTCCATCACCTGTCTGTCTGTCTATTATATCTATCATTTTTTCCAGATTTTTCTTGTTTTTTCCCCCGCAAAATACTTTTATCCACAGTGATGGAAGGGTGATGGACGGACAGACAGGCGACGAAGAAGTGATGCCCAATTGGCACTCTGCTGTCGTACAGGCAACTAGCTCAACATTTTTATTTACTCTACTGAATGATTAATAAGCAAAGTTGTTATTTTGCTAATTTAATTGAATTCAAGATGATAGAAAGTTGTTACCGTTACCGCTCCATTTTGCAACTGCAAACGCCAAAACACAGATCGCAAACCACTTAAGCATCATTTTCCCTTCAAATCCAAGTCGTAAATAAAGGTACATGTATGTGAATTACTTTAAATTTTCTCATATAAATATATTTGTATTTACTTCGCCACGTATGAATGACATCTAGCACGATAATCAGAAATCACTGAATTTGAAAACCTGTTCAATAGTTTTTATTTTCATCTATTTTGGGCAATTGAATTATAACTTTAATGTAGTGTCTTTGCTCAACACGATCCACGGGGTCGAAGGGCACTTTCTACCTTCTAAAAACGCGACGTTGCGAAGGTTGCAGTTTCATTATGTTAGGACAAACACTGAAATAATTTATGCGTTGACCTTTTTTGCAGCAAATCTTGTTGAATATATATGCATTTAAACTCATAAAACTGTATTTTATAAGTAAGAGAACCATTCTTCATAAACTGTTTGTGTTATACAGTGTAACTACAAGTTTATATAACTTATCCCAATTTGAAACGTGTTAGCATTTCCTCCTCCGTGTTTGCAAAATAATGTACGAACGAAGGTTCTCCGGGTCAAAAACCGCACTTCGACACTTAAAATCTTTAGACAAAAATTATGATTTGTAGCGTATTTACAGTTGTTTAATTTTAGGAAGTGTCTCGGTCCTCGTCCAAAGCCCCAAATCTGAAGACTAAGCTATATATCTGTCACTTCGAGACCTTGACATATTCTTTTTATTTTCTATATATTACTTAGATTTTAAGAGTTAAGATTGCATTGACAGAGGGTATGGACCACCTACAGAGATAACTCTAGTTTAAAAATAAATCTCATGACATGCAAAACATAATTGAATGGACAAACGTTTAGGATGATTAATAATACGTGCACATTTTCTATCATTTATGGTTTTGAAAGTATTAAATTTGACATAAATATAAGGGAGTGCCTCTTTAATTCGATATTTCTTTAAAACCAAAATAGCATATATGAAAATAAAGATAGTCTAAGACATGTGATGCATTAGTTATGGATGGATGGCAGAGACGTAAAAGTCCAGATTCTTTTAAATATTCAAGGGAAAATTACAAATTGCAAGAAAACGATTATTTTTTGTTAATATTGATAACCACTTCGTACTGCTTTAGTTACGGATGGATGGTAGAGATGTAAATGATTGTGCAGATGGTTTCAATAATGAAGATAAATCTCGAGTCTATTTTCGGAAGGGGATGTAGCCGAAAGTACAAAATTCAAGAAAATTATACATTTTTCCATGCATATCATGAATAATATCAATAACTACTTCGTCGTTAATGTGGCAAATGTTTCTTTTTGCAAATACAAGTCAATAAGATAGCCTTGTACGCACATTTGAATTTTACTGTTTTTACAAAAAGAAGATTACAATGTTACTCATCTTAGTCGAACAGTTTTGACATGAACAAGCCTTGAAAAAAGTGTTTATACCTCCATGACTGCCTTCTTGTCCAAACCGATTCAAGCCTTCCTACCAAATATGACTGTGTGAGACATTAAACGGGTCACAAAAAAAATCATTTTCCGAAGGAAAATTCATAGTCTGCACTTCTTTTAAAAATGATCAAGTTAATGCGCTTATTTAATGTTAGTATTCCACAAGTTAAATATTAATTCATGGCAAATACGCCATTATGTTATAGTTTTATGAATAGATATTGAACATCATAATTACCCGATTCACCTAGGTTATTTCTCAAATCAATAACTATTGCCAAACGTTTTTGATTAGGTTAAATCTCAACTTGGGACATGATTTTGGTCAATTTTATAAACAGTATTTTAGTTCGATTACGAAGATATTATCCGTAGATCAATGAGTGGCTTTAAAACGGTCCGTCAAGTGTTGTGACCTTCGTGGAGAGATGTTAATGTAGCACGTTCACCGTCACTGCTACACATTTCAGCTGGATGTACTAAGGCATGAATCGGGATTCGAACTCTGGACCTATCACACCGGATAAGAACCTCAATGCTATCAACTATTAGGTTCGGCGTTAATCGGGTGTAATCATTTAACCAAAGTAACAATCCGTTCAGGTATTTTAAATAGACAAAAAATTGGCAGAGTTTGAAATGTGTTTATGTTGTATTGTAACTACACGTTTAGATACACGTGACTGTATGTATATTTTTGTTACCGGCTTAGGGCAACGACTAAGGGCCCAGAGCAGCATCAATGGAAAGCAGCCTCCTGTCACTAGAATCAACATAGTCAGTTGTTTTTGCGCTATGCCCCAGAGGGAATCACCCTGTAAAGGGGCGAGTTTCTTTGATGCACATGGTCAATCATCAATATCATCTGAGCGCTTAACCCTAGTATCCGAGCTTCTATCTTAAATCTATATTTAGTACTCGGCGGTTGTATGCAGATGGATAACGGATGTAAGACTGTTTATTATATACCTATAAATATTTTGCCAAAAATACAGCCTATATACAACCATCAAATACGGCTCGACAGAAAAACAATCCGTATTGTATGTACGTGCAATACAAATAGCGCGGCATAATTTGTAAGAGTGTATTCAATTGGCTCTAAAATGCACATGACGTTAATATCGTCGCTTTTGACTGGGTCGTTACTATTTGTTTATACGATAACGTCAATAAATTGACGTCGCACACCACGTATATTATGCGCTAAAAAGAGGTTTTCTTCAATTCTATGCTTAGCATATAGAGGATAATTGTTGGTTTCGGTGTAAGATCATGTTATAATTTCACCGAGTGAGCACCAAA
>JAUMHA010425749.1:0-10140 GCA_032359765.1 Saxidomus gigantea | reverse complement strand
GGAACTCATTACCACCTGCCTTCTTCAATGCTGAACCTATACAAATTAAGTTAAATAACTGATTATTGTACAAACAACACTATGTATCTATTTCCCCATATCCAAATCGGGAAACATGTTAGTAAACTCTTTCACTGCTGCCTGCAAGCAACTCTACCTTTGTGGCCAGTCACATAAGTCTGCTCATCATTACAGTTTGATCATGATCTGCACTGCCCGCTTTCAATTCAGTAAAATTTCATTGAGCATCTATATGAACATTTTATACTACTGTGCAAACTTAAATATGGTTATGATGGTGTTAACAATTGGGTAATTGGCAGATCAACAGCTTTAAAGCCTGTTCTAAATCTTTCTTGCTTAGAGCATAGAACTATAATATTCTCTTTTCAGGGTTCAAACCAACATATTGCATCAGTTAATATTATTTATGGTTGACAATTTTGTCTCTACATAGCCGCCTTACTAGGTGCTGACTGGATTTTCTTAAACACCGTTATAAACCAGACATGAACCAATTTTGCTCAATATATGACTAGTATTAAAAAATGAAAAGATAAAAACTGACCAACTTCTCCTCCCATATAGAAGTTGCTGCTGGTGGGATGAACTATTGCATCAGCTGTTACCCTGGAAATATCACCCTGTAACACTGTCAGCTGAAATACCAAACATTATAGGCTCTATGACAAAGATCATTCATTTGCATGGAATTTGTATTTGTAGTTAAGCAATTTTTTCAAGAGAGCCAAGGTGGTCCTATATAACTCACCTGGCTGTCATTGGCTGCAATAAAGGTCAACAATCACATCAGAGGGTCAATTTTGACCTGGAGGGGGGAGGGCCATGATTTCAACACTATTCATAAAAATCCACTGCACAATGCTACATTCCAAATATCTTAGCTCTGGGCCTTGTGGTTTTAAGACATGAAGATTTTTTTATGTTTCCCTTTGTAAGCCTATGTGAAATCTAATGTCAATTTTTAATGTCCTCCATCAATATGTGAAGTATCAAGTCAATCCCTTTGGTTATTTTTTCTAATTATATGCTCCAGACAAGAAGTATTTGGATGGACAGACGGACACATTGGCAACTAGTATTCTCCCGACTTTGGTGAGCATAAAATCTAACCTAGCTGGATGCTGTCTTTTCACTTTTTACATTAGAAGAAGCCTTTCTGAAGATGATTCTTGAAACTCAAAGTGTTCTTTTGTGTTAGCCTTAGATTTCACTTAAAATGATTACCAGTAGTTGTTTTTACTTAACAGTTTTACCTTTTGCCCGAGGAAAAGTTTTCTTTCATGAAGTATGGTGAATCCACCAGCTGTTGTACCTTTTGATACTGGGGCACCATCTGCACCATCACTGCCAGCCTGTAACAACAAACATGTACACAAATACATGCACACATTTTTATTTAACGAAATATTGATCTCCTTTTCTCTGTTTATGGATCATTAAAATGTGTTAACTGTATTTAAACTCCTTTTAGAAAATAAGGAAACTAGCAAATTTCATTTTCGTGGAAAATTATTAATTTCCCTTCTTACCATGACAGTAGCATTTCAGAAGGGTATGAAAGGTTTAAGTAATCAAAAGTCAACATATTTCAATGATAATATTCTATGACTATACAGTATGTATAGAATTGGATTTTTTTATTTTTCTTTATCAAATATCAATATACGAGATATTTTCCCTTATAAATTACCAGGAATTTGGATAACTATAAACCTTAATAACTTGCGCATTTTACTCATGCCCTTGCAATTTCGAGTTATTGAAATTATTGTACAATATTAAATATGAAACTGTCCATTTAGGATACATTTCAAAATTGATTAGGCATGTGGCTGTCCAATTCAAATGACTACTATTGTAGTCACAACTGTATATCTAAAAGGATGTTTTCTTATCAAAATTTACTGTTCTTTTGACAGACTTCCATTGTTTTTAAAGTGGAATGTAAATTTACCTTATCTATACTGATTACTGAAACAGTTAACTCTTGATGAACATTTTCAATATTAAAATACTCACAGCTGCCTTTCCTTTTTTTGTCCCTTTCTTGGCCCCTTTGTCTGCTGCCTTGCTAGCTGCTGGTACAGCTTTTTTCCCCTTCTTGTTAGTTGTTTTTATCAAATTTGTTTTCTTTGCTGCTGGTACAATTTTTGTTGTAGGTTTTGGAGTTATTGGAAGCACAACTTTGCCACCTTTCTTACGTACAAGAAGCTCCGGGTGTATTCGTGGTATAACTCCTCCTGAAGCTATGGTAACATGCTTCAGCATCTAGAAAATAATTAAGACTGTCTGCAAACCATTCTACGCCAATTTTTTCATTCTTGATTACAAAACAAGCTCTTGCAACTTAAATACTATTGAGACTCACTTCTAATGGAATCAACCGCTTAATATGCCTAAGGGCACTGGTTAGGATCAAACCCTGGAACCTGCAATGCTACCACTTTGCAACATCAGCTTCACAAACCATGCCAGTAGTATACATGATATTATATCTAGCTCATTAGTGTCATTTTTCTCAAAATTCCGCTAACTTCCATGTCCATGATTATCTGGCTTCTGATTGGTAAGTTGTTAAGCATAGCTTACTTCATGAAAGTCAAGTGCTGCATGTTTTAGGCTGGTCTAAATTATATGTTTGACATGGTTTTATACACAAACTTTAAACCACTGCTATTGAACAACAAAAAACATCATCCGGTCAAGTCACAACAGCAACTGATTAACACAGATTTATAATCCTCACAGCTGCAAAACCAGGAAGATAAATATCAATGAGTCTGCCAAGTTATATATGGACCATAATAATATACTAGGTACATTTCCAAGGGTTTAATATTGTGGAACTATCAGAATATAATAATGTCTTTAATAATCAAAGATTTTTATAAAAAATAAAATTCATCGAACTCTCAGAAAATACCATATTTCAGAATTTATAGTCAAATGAAAAGGTTCCAGTATAAATTCCTGTCAGTATATCTGTAAATTGAGAACTATACGCTACAAAATTATAAACCGTTTAATACAAATGCTTTTGAAATTCCAGTATAAACATACAGTGTAGCAGTGCCGTAAAACCAAGTTCACCAACATCTTCAGTGGATTTTTGCATATTCCTACCTAGATTTTTACTATTATTGTTGATGCTTTTACGTTTTATGTATTAGTGTATCTTTGTTGAAAATTATATTTTTTTAAACAGCAACCGAAAGCGAGCAGCTTTAAGAGTATAAAACTTTTCCTTGAGTCAAAGTCCCAGTATCTGTCTGTAACTAGACATAAACAGCCACAGATCTCAGATTGGTCCCAGATAATTGTCATCTTAATATAAGTACAATGTATGCCGTGATAGGATATACCTGGTGAAGTTCTTCATCATTAGCCACAGCCAGAAGTATATGTCTTGGAGTTACCCGCGTTTTTTTGTTGTCACGTGCAGCATTTCCTGCTAACTCTAAAATCTCAGCTGAAAAATATATCACTCAATTTACAGTTGGATATGAGGCAGCATTGCATGGCACATTTGATTTTTAAATGTATAATGCATTCCGTACATATTTATAAGTTAATTAGGACAGTTAATTAGGTAAAAATTGGAAACAAATGAACCCAACTCTTTCACAGGAAGAATTAAGTACTGAAGCACATTGCATTTTGTACCTAAATTAATGTGGTCATGTCTAAGTCCAGCTGCATAACTAAGTCTTGATAACATGAAATAATATACAAACATCTGACAGACATTTGATATATTCTGGTATGGCTACCCTATAGATTATGCTAGAAAAAAATAAAATCTCTGAATTTGTGCATAATCTGCATTTGAGGAGTTGTCACATGTTTAAGTTTTTGTATGCAAGTGAGGTAACACCAATGTTCTTCATAAGTCTTCAGACAGACAAGAAACCATGCATATTGTTAACTGGCCACGCATGATTTGAAGACCATTGCTTCAGTATTTACTGCTCTTTAAGTCCATGGACATACCCTTTTGAAGTGCAAATGGGGACATGCAACACTGCTGATGTAATTCTTATTTTTACAATCTATCTCTTCTTCTTTTTACAATCTTTTAAAAGTTTTCTTATACAAGTCTATGTAAAATTCAGTGATGAAAATAGAAATAATCTGTCCATCATAATATCTTAGCTCTAGTCCTTGGGGTCTCAGAAAAGAAGATTTGTAAAGTTTTTGCTATAAGCCTATGTAAAATCAAGTGCAAGGAACACATACATCTGTGCCTAATTTCATCAACATAGACCCAGTGGTTTCAGAGACATGGTTTGAAGAAATGGTGGACAAACAGAAGTATGGCCGACATTGAGTGGTCCTTATAACTCACCCTGGCACTTTGTGCAACTGAGCTGGACCACTGTCTGCATTCATGTGGTCATCCCTGAATGTCAAAACAAGACAGATAACAGGTGCGGTCAAGAAGCCAAAACCACTGGACGCCACTCCAGCCTGCTATAATACCAGATACCATAGCAAATCATTCACCGAACTGCATGTGCATGTGAACAAGATAAGAACAGCTTCCTGTCCCAGTCCATTAGCGACCTGACCTTTAGCCAATATAATTAAGTGAAGTCTTGAGCAAATTCTTAGACATTTTTGTCTTTGGTCAGAATCTTGCTTTAATGTTGCCCATACAAATATATTACAATATCTTGATCTGCATACTATGAGTTGGACTAGTCCACCTATTCTGGTGCTGTCTATATATATGTAGATAACTTTGGTCTGCAGAATACAACAGCCTAGACACGCAATTAAGGGACAAGTATATTTATCGTTAAAATTATGAAAACATTTGTATGCTTAAATAGGGCTTTTAACCATGTTTATGTTGTCATCTGCCTGCAATATCCCCAGCCCTGGGCTACATAGAAGTAGAAGGGAGATGTTCAATAGTTCTGAATTTGCCAACATACTGATTTTGACCCACAGCAGTTTGACCTTTTGAAAAAGTGTGTCCCTTCTTTTAATTAATCTTTGTATGCCTGTGACCCATGGAAGAAGTGCCTTATTGCCTAGTTTTTCTTCATAGGGACAAACTTTGATATGTTTTTCTGAACTAAGAGTAAGTTTAAACCTGATCCAGAGGTCTTCAACTGGAATGACCTCTGCGTCTTTATGGCTCAGCCAAACATATAAACCTATATACAGCTCTACATAAACAGCCATGTTTGCTATACAATAAAAGAAATCAAGTGTTGCAGATGCAATATACATGAAAATTAACTCCCCTTTGCATTGAAAAAAAAATTAAAGAAATATACATCGTCAGCAGTTTAGTACTTTTCTACCTTCACACTAGAATGATATTTTACAAGACAAAAGCAAAGCCGGGATATTTTTAATGAACACGCCAAAGTGAAATAAAAAGCTGAATAAAAAAACGTATATTCAAACAAGTAACAACCTGTTAAGTATTCAATAACAGCAGCCATGTATACTGGGGCACCTGCCCCGATACGGAAATGGTGAGTGTCTCTTTTCAGATATCTCTGCATTCGAGCAACAGGAAATAGTACACCTGCCCGTGCAGATTTGGACCAAATCTTCGATTTTTTCTTTCCACCTCTTCCTGACATATTTAACGATGCAGATTTGACGTTAACAACCAAAAGAAGAACTAGACACAATTTGTGTATTGCAAATGTCAACAGAAATGAAACCGGAAGTGACGCAGCTGTCAAATCAAAGGTATAGCCTAATTTAATTCTGCCTTATTGTTATCATCGCCAGCACAGGTGTTGAGGGAGAGGGTCTGTCTCTGCACCTGCAGCCAATAAACATCACTACTATGAAATTTGAAAAAAGGAAATGTTAAATGTTTAGGGTCCTTCTTTAAACAATTAACAGGTCTCTCCTTTATTTGTTGGTCATGCAACTGTCCTGTTGTAAAGCTAAATATATATCCTGTTTGACCAGTACAATTGACATCAATCACAAACTATTAATACTTAAACATTTGAAACAGTACATTCTATTTTTTTAATGTGAAGTGTGTTATTTGAAAGAGACAGAGATAAAAACTTGCCAAGACTCCTTTAACGGCTCAGGTTGTAGAGACGGATGCAGATACAAGGGAATCCTGGTACCAGACTCTAGCTCTTTTAAACAAAAGTCCCCACAGTTCTTTTACATGCCCTGTGTATACCATACAATGATACATGTGAGACTACCTCTGGATTTCCAGCTAGTTCATCTCTAGATGGGTGGGAAACACTGAAAAGCATTTCTGAAATTTCCAGTGCCCTGGCCGAGAATTGAACCAGGGACCTCTGGATTAACCACTTGGCCACTGTGCCAACCTACTTCTGGGTATCATACTTCCTAATCTCATTACTTCTATAGGAAATATTTTCTCTTAGTAAGAATTGTTGCTTGTCTAGAGCTCTATTAATCTTGTTTTCCACGCACTTTTTTTCTGAAACATTTATATATCTTCTACCACAGGTGTTTGGCACAGACCTAGAATAGTAACAGGATTTTTAACAAGTAACAGGCCATTTCTGAACGAACTCCCACTTAACATATACAATAGATAGATATATAAGAATGGATTCATTCAGAAATGTCTAAGTTAAAGGTACTCAGCATTCTGTTACCATCCTAGGTCTGTGCCATTAAACACCTGTGTATTCTATACGTGCTAATGAAAATGGGAGGTTGTTTTTGTATGTTTAGGGAGGGGATTTAGAGTCAGTAGTTTTAAATTTATATCAGTTATTTTATTAAGTTCCGTTCTTTATAACTTTCGACATAGCAACGTTAACACATCTCTTTCACTGGATTCCATACCTTTTCTAATATTATGCAGTCGTTGATGCTTTTCCATTCTAATCTTAGTGAAAGCCTTTGTTTCCTGGCATACACTTCATTACAAAATGAATGACTTCAACAGAAACAACATTACATGCCTCAAAATATTGTCACAAGCAAGTTTTTTTTTTCTATTTTAACTAGGCTGCCCCCACTATATTTAAATCATCTATGAAAACTCAGTGACCTCCTCCCGTCATAGTCTTAGCTTTATAGGAAAGGGTTCTTTCAGCCATAGCAATAAGTCACTCTTCTCATCTTTGGAGGCCCTCTTTCCCACTCCTGGCAACTATTTGATCATATACATCAACAACTGTATTTTGTGTACAAGTTTTATCATGTGGGGGGGGGGGGGGGAGGATTATGCGTTGACAACAATTCCCCATAATATGTGATCTTCCTTTTCTCAGCCAATGAGTCACAAGTTAGTTTTTGAGACCCTCTTTTAAAATGGGAAGGGATGGGGAGAAACTCAGTGGGCCTGGCATCTGTCACGTGGGCACATCATTGATTGGTCACTCAAAAATGAAGATAAATTGCCCAGTAAGTTTTGACCCTTAACTTTAAAATGCTTATAAATTTGAAACACAAAACAGATACATTATGGAGAGATGACGTAAAAAATAAATTGATCCATTCTGATACACTTTGCGAACAGATTTTTAGTATTCATGCGAAGGCAAGTCAGAAAATAATTTGACTTCAAATTGAAGAACTTGTCAAAAGGAACACACTGTTGAAGGAAAAGGGGTGTGTCTAATAGTATGTCTAATTAGCATATTTACTAAATCTTTTATTTCTCATAGCTCTTTTATTTTTTATCCAATTTCAAAAATTCTTTCAACTACAAGCTTTTTAATTTCAGGTAAAGGTATATTTGACTTTCGTTACCCTCTAATCCCTGTAGGATTGTTTTGATATTCAAGAACATGATGTTCTATGCGACACATGCAGGTAGATTTCTATATTTATGGCATAATCTAGGACAAAAGGTGGAAGCACACACAAAGAGATATGATTAAAGACATTGGTACATAGCATGATTTGGTTAATATATAATGTAAACTTTTTTTTGTATGTCGGAAAACATTATCAAATATAGCAATATTTTGTTCTACAAAAATATGGATTCAATTGCTACTTGTTTTGCTTAAATACATGAAAATAATCATCAAACTGGTTGTGCATTTTAATATTTTTAATCATCGAAACAGTGGCATGTCTAAATCATTAAAAAAACTTAGTGCCCTTTGTAAAATTCCATGAGAAGCGATACAAAATCCCCTTTTATTTGGAACTTAGAAGGAACCTTAGAAATCTATACGAAAGAATGATCAATTTTGTTTTAATCATAAACCCTGTTTTACTCGACATTTATCTTTCTTAATTTTACATTCAGTTCAATGAAAACTTTTATGAAGGGTCTTTCTATTACTCGCCTGACTTTAAAGTCATATTGAAAAGGAATGCAAGATAAATGGACAGACCTGTGTATTCACAGGAGGGGTCGTAGCCAATGATAATCAGCTACTGTATAGCTAATATTACAGAAGGTAAAAGTTAATAAATAATGATGTTAAAAAAAAAATGAAATACGAGGAAATGTAATATTTTACTTATGCTTTTTATTAGAATCTATGCATATTTAACATATATTATGGTGGTTATAGTACATTGTCAATGTAACAACATAAAGGTATGTGCCTCAATCACAAGTGGCACAGCCACATTTGAAAATAACCAAGTTTGGTGTTCATGAGTGAAATTAGCGTGATATAACATTTATACCAACAATTTTTCTGTTTCTTTTGTGTTAAGACTAGTTTTGTTGAGTTTGTTTCAGTAGAATGTCAAATATTGTGGGAAACGTCATCAGGAAGCATAGCACACATGACGCCATCTTGATGATGTCATCGTCGTACGGTTCCCGGCATTCATTATGCTCAGTATACTTGTTTAGGTTAATCAGGGTAGAAGGTTTTGATGATTTCACTGCATGAACAGGGACTTTCTCAGGATATAATCAATCATTTCATTTGCAATAAACCACAAAAAAAACATGAAATCAAATATACATGTATATACAAAACATTTTATTGCACATATTTCAAATATTATAAAAATAATAATAATTTCCTTAACATATCTATGGATATTACAGTATATTAGTTGCTATTGGTCATTTAAGGTAATGGCTAACAAATGTTTTAGTCTTTTTTACTGTATATAGAAAGTATGTAATTTGTTTTATTTGATTTGTTAAGAGTTTGAAAAGACCTTTCCAAAAATGAATAGGTTAACATTATTGTATATACAATAAAAACATATGAAGATTTTGGCAAATTGGCAAATGAAGTTTTCCCTTTTGTCAGCCAGTACCTTAAAGTAACTGCCAATACTTTTCTGTTTGAAATGTAACAGGTGTTAATTTTGTTTCACAAGTTGCTAACCTGAGCAAATTGATAACTGGGGAGAAGGAAAATCAGCATGTTTCCAAAGAGACCTGCACACAAATGTCATTCAGTAATTCCATGTATATAATCAGTGTTACCAGGACTCCGGTCTCAAAACTGTGATATCCCAACGACTCCCGTGAGAATGACATGTACACGTATGTACACTGTATTTCTATAAATCTGAAGATAATATCTCATACATCGTTTTCCAGTTTTCCAAAGTGTCTTATAACTCTTGGCCAGCTGAATTTCTCTAACATCCATGATATTTAGTTTTACAGAAAATCCAACACATGATTAACCAAGTAACTGCAAGCAAGGATCAAACTCTCCTGGTGCTAAGACCAGCATTTATAGGTCATGATTCCAACTCAGTAAGATTTATTTTTAAGGTATTGTGGTAAGTCTATTTTCAGTAATAAAGAAAATGAAAGTAGCTGTAGCAAGATTTACTAAATTTACAATCAAAAGCAGCCTATTCAAAACTTTTCATCAGTCCTGGAAGAAAATACTGTTGAAGTTAAGACTACACAACTTCTTCACTTCATCTGAAAAATATGGAGACAGAAATAATAAAACATCGACAGACAAGAGACAGGAAATTGTCACAAAACCAGGTTTTCATTTTCCAGTCTGCTGGCCGAGTGCAAATGTATTCTATATATAACATATGTGGAAAAAAAGCAAAGGGCCATAATTCAGGCCAAAATTATTAAAAAAAAAAAGAAAAAAAAAAGAAAAAAAAAAAATTGCTCTGTGTGGGGTTTGAACCGCTGGTCTCATGAGAAATTTTGTCATCTTACTGTAACAGAATACTCCAAAGTAT
>JAUMHA010425748.1:0-13444 GCA_032359765.1 Saxidomus gigantea | reverse complement strand
AAGACCAGGTTACTAACTTTTAGTTAATTAAGGGACACAATTTCTTTGAAGAACGATTACTTTTTTAATATTAGGTACACATACGTTAAATTAATTTATATTCGCATTTTGTCAGTAATATCTCTCAAAAATATTCTTCGATTTCTAAAACATCTGTACCTGTATGCTTTGGGGTTTCCATAGTCATCTCTTGAGTCATTGTTGTAAAATATGTGATATTTTGGATGGTCGAAATCAAACTTGTAAGCAGCGTCCTTTTCTGTGAGCTTCAGATTTTCCTCAATATATCCTTGACTGTAAGTAGAATTTGCCTTTTTTGAAAAATCGTTTTTTATGGTTTCAGTCTTGATGTCTATAGTTTCATATCTGTTAATTTGTCCATTGACATCTAAATCAGCTTTGAAATTAAACAAATGGGTATGGAAACTTGCCACAATCGTGTCGTGTAACTGAAATCCATACTTCTTCTCAAGTTGCGAGAATGCATTAGTTAGAGCGTATCCTGTTGACATCGCCTTTACTTCAATCACCCCGTTTAGATAAAATCTGAAGTCTAGAACGTAATCGTAGTTCACCACGGTTACAATAGTTCTTAGCACTAAAATTACATTTTCAAGACCTTCATAAAACTTCCCTTCGGTTTTGAAATACGAGTGATGTCTTCGTAACGGTTCGCCGGTATTCAACTCGAATAAGCAAAAGACGTTTTTGGTTTTATCTGCCATTTCCGAAGTTTCTGTAATATGTTTTGTATCATAAAATGTTGCATGGCTTGGACAGTCGACCCCAGGTACAAGACCTTGGGCGGATGGTCCGATAAGTTCAGCGGAGTCCATATAATCGGAGAAACGTTGCTGCGGACTGTATCCTGAATAGAACACAGAAACTTCCTGAAGTCCAACTTCATACATGATTCGTTTATTTTGGAACCTTATGTCATAAAGCTGAGGACCGTAAGACGTGGACAGACGGAAATCAAATGACCAATGCATATATTTCACATGTCTTCCTGTCACCGTATATCGTTGACCATCTGGTTGTACAAATGCAGGGTTACGTTTATTCTTTCCGGTATCTGGAATAACGCCTCTCCTGTGAAGCGTAGAAAAAAGATTGTTGTCTACAGTCGGGAAATCTTGAGGATCACATATTATGGTTCCATTTTTAAACATCGAAGCCAGTTCGTCCATCGAGCTGTACAGCTTGTTCTTAAACCAAACGACTTCAATATCAACACCGTCTTGTTTTATATTTGCCAAAACCGAAAAGTCTACCGGGTGAAGAGTATAATATTCAACGACGTATGTTAACCAGTACCAAGTTTTTCTCTTTTGTTCACCGCTAGACGCAGGAGAAAACGAAGACGCGTACAGGAATCCAATACACTTATCACCACACTCCTTTAGTTTGGCTCCATAGCAACTGTATATCAAATCTCCCAGTTTTTCATGCACGCTGTCAGTAATATAAGTTGTAACTGACCCATAGTCTTCTTCAGTCATTGGTCGGTAGAAGTACGGCAGTGTGGCGTTGATCCCAGGAAGAGGTTTATGATATGAAGGATTCGGCAGTGGGCCTACCACAAGCTCTTTCACTCCCGTATTCGGTGGTTTTCCAAGAATCACTATGACTTTTGCCTCTCGCGGTGGCTGAGGGTCGCCTTTATCAAGATAAGCTATGACATCTGACTTATTCGGAAGATGTAACTCGGCAACAAATACATAGTTAGCATTTCTTTTGCTCTGAGAAGGCCGAGCTAAATCCAAACCAGAATTTTCGTAGAGATACTTCTTAAGACCTTCAATCTCTTTGGTAGTTAGATCAGTAAATACCCCGGGATTGACTGGTTCTTGCTCGTCGGTGAATATGTCGTCGACTGCACACGGATTATTAAGTGGTTCGTCATCTTCCTGTAAAACCACTAAAAGTCCTACAAGTAAACCAACACACGCACTTGCAAGAATCACTATCACTATTATTAAGCATCTGTTTACTGCACTAGTCTTGTTTGGTGGCTCCATTTTTACCTAGTGTCAAAATGCATCCTAATTCCTTTGTAGTACCGGTTCATTTTATTACGTAGTGTATTCAAACATCAAACAAATTAAACAAGGCTGAAATATTAAGTCCATTGTTCCTCGGTACCTTTATGACATTATCAAAAGAGCGTTATCATAAACTGCTAAAGACTAAGCACTTTTGTCCTAAGCCTATACACCGACAGATCTAATAGGACACCAAAACCGGTTCCCTGTAAAGAAAACTGGAAATCCCGATGCGATCGGATAATAGTACGATACGAAACACGATGGTACGATGCAAAAATAATATCCCCGTAGTTTACAGTACTTTTTGCAAATTATGCCGGTACACGTAGATCATTTTTATTATCTAAATGTATAATCAAACCTTATGCGCCTGGTTTCATAATCATAAACTAAATAATTTCTGTTTAATATCTTGTTCAAGTGATTTTGACTGAATTTTTGCATACATTCAGAAAATGAACACATGCTAAAACAAAAAAGCAACAAAAGCAACAAAAAATATATGTAATAGTTGTAGTTAGGAAGTTAAAGTGAAAGTTGTGGTCACTAAAGTAGTTTTAAACCGATAACATGCTCTTCAAAATGTGCAGAACACTGAATATTGACTGATGGAAAAGATCTATGTTATTGTCATTGAACTTTTTTTTTCATGTGGCCTTCAAAAAGAGTTTATCACAACAGGGCTGGTAGGGCAACAACGGAATAATTTATAGGTTTACTTACTGATAACCTTGTACGGCAAATGTTTGATTATTCGGATGAAGACTTTCGCCAAAACGTTATATCATAATGATGATGTAAATACGTTATTGTAATAATGTGTTGTTGTTGAATTTTCAATTCTTATTTGAAATACTATATGCGCATCGATATATACATTTGTAGCTCCACATTTCAAAGGACAAAAAAGATAAAAACAACAAAAAATAGTTTTATAATTCTATTCATGAGAATATTTATGAATGTTTTATTATTTTATGTTACTTCGCAATCTAAATTTTTGATAAGACTCACGCACAAAAATGTTCAAGTAGTACACATTCATTTTAAACACGGCAACGAGGGCACAACAGCAACAACAACACTAGAGTGGTTGGAAGCAAACGGGTAACTTAAACTTAAACAAGACAATAAGCATATGAGAGTTACAGAGTGAGCGGAAAGGTGTCTTATAGGTTTAAGGCCATATCATACAAGTATTAAGAGCTTACTGTGAAAATAGGATGGTGAAAAGAAATGAAAACCTTTCTCAAGTTTTGCTCCAAAATTACTGCAGATGGATAGATAATGATCTAACTAAGAAAATAGCTTTAGTAACACAAACTACAGATGTTGTATATAAGATCTCTGCAAAAACTTTGGTAACGAATAGTTCTTCGTTTTGAAGTAAATTGTTTAGAAACCAAATAAATAATAATACAAAATTACAAAGGCCACTTGTCTGGGAACTATTTCAAAAACAGTAAACAAAAGAATATTACCGTACATTTTTCTATTATAAATTTTTACACTCGTTTAGAAAACTTTTTATAGTTCACATTTTGTTAAGTAAGACTATCAATAAGTCAATTAGTATATTAACTAAAATACAAGATTAACTTGTTCGTCTTTTTATTGATAACTTTTATCTCTCTTTTTGAATACGTTATTACAGTAAAAAAAGAAACCACGAGACAAAGTGGTTCAAGCCCCAATGTACGCTGGCAACGCGTGTCTGTTTGCAAGCTCGCACACCTATCTTTTGGCTACTGGCATTTTTACACAATTTCGCTAGATAATCATACTCTTCGGACAAAACTTACTGGGTTTTGCAGTCACGGGTAAAACAAAACTCCCTAGATTTTCAAATTGTGTTAGGTATCAGTATGCATGTGAGTCATACTGGGGTCTTGGCAAATTCACCAGGGGAGAAATCCTACGGACGGCCGGGACAATAAACAATAAAAATAAAACCACATCAATATGTTTATTTCAAAGATAAAAGTTCTACAGTCAGTTTTCAATTTTTATGATGCCTTGCTGTTTGCTTATAAGCATTCAATTTATTTATTTAAGCAGTATGTTATGCAAGAAATACATCGTAAACCGTGATTTGTAAAAAAATAATTTAAAAAAAATAAATAAAAAAATTAGATATGATAAATGAAATATTTGATTCGTTTCTCTCTGTATTTGCACTTCAGAAGCTTCTAACTTACCTCGGAAAGTTTGTTGAAACGCTCCTTGGATAAATCCGGAGTTCATCCTCAGAGAGTTCCTACCTCAGCTTTCCTAGGAGTCTTGATGAAACTTTTTTGTTTTGATTTTTTAACTGAAAGTAGTCTGGCATGTGGGCGTGGTTACAAAGTGTTATCATGTCATTGACGTGATAAGATTTTAAAATATCGGACAGGTGTTACTGAGCAGCTTTAATGCCAGTTGCATGATAAGAATGTTACATAGAGAAACCCATGCCCGCTCTGTATTTCTTGATTTCAGATACTTTTGCACATTTAGTACATGCCATCCGGGGATAAAACCTTCAGGTGGAACTGGTTTTTGACTGAGGCTGCACCTTAGCTACAAATGTAATACCATTGTAAATCATGATTAATACTGAATACTGCTACTGCTACTACGTTAAAACAGTACTGTAATCTTCCTGTTTCTTCGTTTCATCCGGGTACATAGATCCCACAAGGGCATGACCTATGTTCGCGATCTGTCAGTATTTTGTAACCGGTCTGTTAATTTGTGTTACGTTTGTTTTATGAAAAGCCGTCACCATGTTCTTAAATCGTAAAAAAATATAAAAGAAAGTAATTTACTCTTTCGTTTCATTTGAAGTGTTTCATCTCATTACTTCAATGTGTAAATTAAACAGAATGTGTAGCATTATAAAACTCTTTCATTCGATAATTTAGGAAACTTTTCTACTGAAGTATCATGCAAGATATGACACATTAGATGAGTTAGTTTCTAACAGATGTAGGAATCACGAAAAAGTTATTAAATATTTCCAATGATTATATTTGTAGACACCATGTCACTTGACATTGAATATCTTTAACGTGCAATTTATTCACAAGTTGTTTTTAAGTGTTTATCAACATTACGACAACTGCATTGATAAGTTACAAGGATATTAACAAGTTACAGAGAAGGATATTAAGTATTTTTGTCCTTTTTATAAGCCCAGCCACGGAATGTATAAAATGCAGCGACCGACAGCATTTGCACGACTTATCCAACATCAGACAAGGGCAACACACCATGCTCTCCATCTTGGCGACCAGTTTGCTCCTGATAGGTGTGGCTAGCGGTACGTCTTCTATTTTGTTCAATTTTTACTTAAGATTTGCAGATCTGTCATAAGATAAAATATTAATCATTTTTAACATTCGTAAGTGTCTTTATAATTTACTTTCAAAAATGAGTTTGAAGTTTTTCAAAATACAATAATTATATTGTATTACTATAAACACTAATAATCGAGTAAACGTTCTAACTTGAGCTAATTTAAAAATAACTTTCTTCTCAAAAGTGTTATTCTTATGACTGTTTGATAACAACGAAATGTATTTTGCTCGCAGTCTATCTACAATATCTTTATTACAGATTTAACGAATAATCAGTTCAATGTAATTACATTATATATAAGGTTCTTACAGACACGTCTGTTCTGTTAAGGCTATATCAATATTCATACACTAGTTCGCGAAATACACGTGCAAAGAGAATTAACGGCAGTGTACCATGTGCCTATTTAGGGACATGCGTGTGGGGGGTGTCCTTCTTCCAATCATGTCCAAAGGGTCAAAATTGACCCCGCCTGTGAGTCACTTGGTACAGGAAAAACGTTTGATATCTCTTCTGCAGAACCACATGGTATAGAGCTTAGATATTGTCTAGTGGGCCTCTACCACATGTGTACACATTTTGTCTCTGCGGTTAATATTGGCTCTGCCAGTGGGTTTATATACGGGTTGTAAATAAACTTGTAGAGGAAATGTTTTATAAATCACCTAACGTCTAGAGCATATATATTTTGTATTAAACATTGTCCAGTAGCCATCTACCAAGTTAGTTTGTTCAAATCGTGCCCTTTGTAAAACTATTGGGTTCAAATTGACCATGCCCTTTGGGTCACTTGTCTATACATAAGTTATAGGAAAAATGACATCCATAGCAACCATTGACTGCCCCTGGCAGGTGGTGACCTCTTTGGACCCATGACTTCTATAGCAACCAGTGACTTTACCTATCAACGAGTGATTTCCATAGCAACTACTGACTCCCTTTATCAACAAGTGACTGCCTCAGTTACTTGCATTGATACTCGTGTTAGCGATATGGGGCCACCATGGCCCTCTTGTTTTTTCCGCGTACTCGCAAGAGTTTCTCTTAATTTTTCTAGTGTTTCCAGCAAAAGTCGGAAATGATAAAAAGGTGTGAAAACATCACGTCACTTAAATGTGGCAATAATATTTTATTGGTTAACACATAAAATATACCTAGTCAGACTTTAAGGTCTGACTTTGCCACTGAAATAATTGCATTATGGTAAGCGTTGATACACGATGAATTGAGAGTTGTTATTGTGCACCAATATCCGTGATGTCAAAATGAACATGGGACTTGTATGAGTAATTTTGAATTCAGGCAATTCGCTGTCACGTATAATTGGAGGAACAGAAACGACATTGGACAAACATCCCCACCAAGTCTCCTTACAGCTTTCAGGCAGTCATATATGTGGAGCCTCGATTATCAACTCTCAGTGGGTAATTACAGCGGCGCATTGTGTCGGATTTGGGTATGTAAAATTTACACAACTTACTTTTTAAAAAAGATTTCTTTGTTGATGAATATCTACATGAGTATATATTTTGATTCTATGTAATAACTAGAAAAATAGAAGTATGGCTGATTCATCGCGAAACTAAACTAACATCTATACACATAAATTAACTCCGACGTAAATTAACATCTACTTCTATAATAAGCGGTATAATGTTCCCTAGATTATTTTTGATGGATAAATAAACAGCATGGCGCCTATGTGCAAGTTGAGCTCGAACCATGCTTGCTAGTCAGGAAGGCATGTCAATGGTTTTCGCAAAGCAAGGCTAATGTGATTAAGTTATTTCGGTACTTGAGCTTGAATTTGTAAAGTAATTTGTAAATGTTATCTCTAATCTTTCTTTTGTGTCATGATAAAACACGTTTCATTAAGTACACTTAAAAAACGAAATGATAGTACGGAGTTGACATTATATGTACAACCGTAGTGCTCGTGTACTTTGCATGGTACAGGTACACTTTTGCACAGGTTTCATTAAAAACACAAGATTCAAATTATCAGCCTATTTTCATTTTGTTCACCATTGCTGTAAAGACATGTCGCATGCATTAAAAAATTGTTTGTTAATTAAAATATAGCATTGTAAAGCCTAATATTTGTCATCAACATCAGATGCATATAGCTGTATGTTTTACTTCACACAGTGGTACCTACAGTATCGCTCTAAACGATGGTAATCTAGATGGCAATGGGAAAACGTATGACGTTCTTCGTACGTTTATGGTAAGGCCAAAATAATATTTATTTATCTTTTTTTTTGTTTGCTCTAAAACACACAATTTTCTCATAGAAAAGTTAAACACTTCCCTGTCATTCGATCTCAAAAATAAATGGGTAAACAGGTTATTTCCGCTAAGTGAACCCTTGCATAATGTTCCCAATAAAGCGGGGTCCCACCACGGCAAAATACTAGTAAACAATTATATGGCGTTTTGTTTATTCAAACATGACATATATCTGTAGTGGGGTTAGTTAATGGCACTGTAATCAAGTTATATGTAAACTTTGTAAACTCTACAGCCTGCATTAAGTTTGATCGATTTTCATAACACTATACCTTGTTATTTAGAATAATAATTGTACTCGGGTGAGCGACATGCGGCCATCGTGACCCTCTTGTTATGTGAGAAAAGTGGAAGTTGTATACGGATGACAGGGGTACTTTAATAGTCTTAGGTCTATACAATTATTGAACAGTTGGTATTGTTTAGAAAGTGTTTAAACACATACAAGAAATGATAATACGCAACTCTTACAATATTGATAATGTTCCACAGTATTGTATAAAAGATCATGTAACTTATAAATAAAGAGATGTACCTAAATTGTTATCAAAGATTTAAATTTTAGTGCACGGATACACATAACAGATTGGTATATCGTTTTTGTTTGCTCTGGGAGATATTTCCATTGTGCCCTTAAACAAAAAGTGACAAAACCCTTAAACAAAATTTTTTAATTTCTTAATTTCAGCATGAAGCCTACGACGACAGTAATTTTAACAACGGCGCTTATCCAAATGACATAGCTCTTTTAAAACTGTCCGGAGAAATGGACTTTGATAATCTCGGACATAAAGAAATCGGTCTAGCTGCTTCGAGTCAAAGCTTTGATGGACAGACATGTACCATTTCTGGTTGGGGATACACAAAAACAGGTAAGATTTTATCAAAGTCTTATAACCCTTTTAGGAGTAAAATTAGTTGTAGTTTTGATATTACCAAGAATCTAATCGGCGAACAGGACCGTTGTTTATTAAAATATTTATTCTTAATCGAAAGTACATACTATAAATACAACGTGATATTTTATTCAGTGATATTGCAAAGTACAAAATGTAGTAAGAATTGCTGTCTGACAGCGTGTTATCTTGAAGAAGTAACACAGAATGAAAAAAAATGTACACGTCAACATTGTTTAATACTTAATAGAATACATTTTCCATAAATTTAATATCTATTTATGAGTATCTAAAATGCTCTTTTTTACGTCGTTAATTAAATTTTTGAGCCGTACACCAGAAATATTACGCCATGTGCGCGCCTGAAAAAAGAAATACAACAAAAAAGTGCATATTCTCACGGTTACAGTGCTCGATTATTATGTTCATATGCAACGGTCTTTTTCATAATTTAGATGAACTTTTGTACTGCATTTTTGAAACGCAAATTATGACTTTATTTTTATGCAAGTACATGTATTTGTAAACTTTGACACTATCAGTTTTTATGTGATATACGCCGAAATGATCAGTCTGTGTTGTACTGTTACATTAAAATTATCACTTATTATGCTAAAGACAATGAAAAAACAATATGTATTCATTAATTTAGGCGGTGTTCAAAGCATTTCAAACACCCTCAAACAAACAACTGGCACAATACTGACAAGACGAGAATGCAGTCAGGTATGGGGGTCTTACTATAACCATGCTGCACACATCTGTATCGAAGACCCCAGCTCTGGGTCCTGCAGTGTGAGTATTTAGGAGTGTTTTGATTCACACACCTACAAGCAATGTTCATCTTGCACATAGAATTTATAAATCATCACTACCGGGTCACCTTCGCGATTTTTCTTGTGAAATAGTTTCAGATAAAAGATTATACATGACACGCAAGTATACTTTAATTACAAATTGCCTATTTTGCTAGACATTTGTGGGAAAGATTTAGTGACTGTGTCAGAGGGGAAATATAAAAATGGCAGAAATCAATACACATAAAAAGAATAATTTATTTTGCATGACAGAACACATTGGCTAATTCTGCCGTGATTTTTTTAAAAGAAACTTCTTGTTACAAATACCATAAATATGGCATATTAAATCTAATAGCCAGTACACGTTCGGGAGTTTGTCCGAAATCTCCGAAGTAAAATTGCTTTGCGAAGAATATAAAATATATGTCTATCTTCAGTAAATGCGATAAGTTTTGAATCAAATTATTGCTTTATGTATACTATGACACTCAAACGACAACAATTAATGTTTTATAATGATTCTTTAATTTGACCGGCAACATGTTCTGAATGCTTAATGTCTAAGACAAGTGATTATGATGTTGAACTATGAAATAAGAGTAATTTACCAGATAATTATATTTTATTCGTCACGATTTTTTTAATACTTGGAACTTACATATCTTTTGTACGTAATCAAAATGGTCTGCATGCTTGTGTTACACAGTAAACAATGTTTTTGATGTTGATACTCGATACCGACAGTCGGAAATATGCATACGTAAGATATTAAATTGGTACAGTTCAATTCTTCATATGATATTTCATAAAGCCACCAACTCTTTTCAATGCTTTAATTGCAGGGAGACAGTGGTGGTCCAATGGTATGTGAGACAGGCTCGGGTGGTGTGGTCCTGGCTGGTGTGACTTCCTGGGGTGTAGATGGGTGTGAGCCTAGTGCGCCTAGTGTGTACGCTAGAGTATCTACATACAGAGACTGGATAGACACAACTATTGCAAATAACTGAAGAAAAAGGCATCTTTTTTATATCAGTGATAAATTTGTCTTAACAAAAATTACAAAAATGATAAATAAACCAATTAGCAAATACGTATGTAGTTTTCTTTTCGAATTTTATTGAATATTGTATTTACACAGTTCATTTAGGGATACTGGCTAGGCCTGACCAATTGCACATAAAAGAGCATTATTATCATTATACGGTAAATTGCTTTATAAAGTTTGCGACGCTAGAGCTATATATAGGTCAGTGCAAATAAACTAATATGTAGAAACATTTCAGGGCCCAACTAGTTCTGATAAGGCCCATAATAGAATTTGGTCGAAATATTGTGGTATATATGCATTCCATCAAAATTTGATAATGGCTGGTGAAAACAGCTGCTTACAAATTGTAAACAACATAAACATCGTCGTATGTCGTTAAGGCATGACATTCTGTGTTTAACGAATCCTTTACTTCATTATGTCATACTTAGATAAGCCACATATACTGCAAACATGTTTGAGAGCTGATTGAGTGGAGCTGAGTAACTATTTGAACAGCGCATTGTTTATGTAACGATATTGCTGTCTTGTGTATATAATTTGCATGGGGATATACTAAAGTGTATCTTCCTAAATCTGTAAAATTCCTCATTTGAAGCAAGCTAATGCCATATTGAAATTAAACATTGTTTCTAACAATTTGTTTCCATCTTACCTTTTTTGGGAATACTGCAGACTTGTTGTATTCACTCAGGAAATGGACATAATTTTACTTTACAAGGATTCTACAGATATGAGGTATGAACCCTATTTGGGTATTTTTTGTCATTTTTAGCATATACATATAAATGTAATAAATGTAATCTAAAATCAAATATGTGTTTTGAAAGATAGTAGGTAGGCATGGTGCTCCTGGTGCACAATTTTTGTAAAAACCCGAGTTTGCGTTTGTCTATATACATGTAGGTCTCAAAGGCTCGGTAGTGCTATGTCAGTACGTGTTCTTACAGGTACTTTCTGTATTTGTAGCTAGTCTCATGAACCTTTCTAGATTGAGTGAATCGCATGCACAGATATTATGCCATAGCTCACTGCTGTATACGGCAATTAACATAGTGACATTTTCAACTTGCTCGTCAATACTGTGGTATAGATTTTATTGACAAGAACGAAAACGATTTCGAATTTGCTTTTCTACAACGGGCTGAAATTGAATTTGATACCTTTAAAGTATGTGTCAGCTCTATGCCAGCGTGTCTGACATTGCTACATGACCAAAGACAGTTGAGAATACAGTTATTTTTGTGGTGAATTGCCAAAACCTACAATGTTTTATTCGGATTCACTGAGTGCATTTGTAACGTAAGCGAAAACTGTGGAGATTTTGTAAAACAAAAGGTAAATATTTGGGGAGTTGGCAGGTGCAGAAGCCAGGGAAGAGCAGTGATATAGTCTCTGAACATGTAAGGAATGTCGCCAAAGGAAATAAAGACACGATTGTAGGAACCCCGGCTCTGAAAATGGCCACAGTCACATGAAATAATTTTACCCTCCGTGGGCGAGTGGTGACTAGAAATCACTGGTTCGCGCCCTGCTAGCGACCACATCTCTTTATGTGAGAAAGTTGGCGGTTTTACGGAACATAGTAATCTAAATAAAAATTGACCGCGCTCATCCCGGAGGTTGCGGGTTCGAGGCCAACTGGGGTCACGACCGTTCCTCCTCATATGACAGAAGTACTGGTCTTCCAGGGAGCAGACTTGAGAGTGACTAGATAAGCTACAAGCTGTATTCACAATCGAGCTAAAATAAATTAGTATAAACTAAAACTTGACCGAAACAAGGTTGAAACGGGCATTAAACTTATACAACAACAACAATTTAGGGCTATGGTATTACAATTGTCGAAATGTTTTACATATGGGGTAGAATAGTTTCACATTTTGTGACCATTATTACATTTGTGACCATTTTTAAGGCTGAATTCAAGCGAGAAAGATGATCCTCGATCAGGTCAAGATGCCAAAACCGAAATTCAAGTTGATGCTGAATTTAATTGGAATGTTCAATGTACATGTACCATATACTCTTTATTTCCAGTTATAAAAAGTGATGATACAAGCTTTACTCAATACAGTGCATATATGTGAAAAGTGAATTATTGTAAGACGTACATTTGTGAATATAACATATGAAAACAAAAACAAAAAGCAAAGAAATGTGAAATGTATGTAATTCAACACACACTAAATAGTGGTATCATTTTCCCATGTTACTTGACGCTTGCCGAAACGAAATGCAAGCGTTCGGGTTAGGGAAACGATGTCATAATCAACAATGCAATAATCCTGTGCGCCAACAGCGAAGAAAAATTTAATCATAGCTGCTGTTTGATACGTTTGCTGCACCGACAGACAGGTTTAGAAGAAGGAAGAACTGGACATATTTAAATACTGACATCTTATTTGACGCTTGAACTGGAGCTTGAATCTGTTCAATACAATCTCTTTTACAATATGTCTGCCGGCGATATTTGCGAAAATGGTTAACAGAAAATGCTTTGACATCGGCTTCAAATGATATGTTGGCAGTAAGTGTTCCCAAATAAAAATCAAAGGGATAACCTCAAAAAGTCCGTCTGGTGAGTACGTCCGTCTGTGCATTTGCCCTTACAATTTTTCGTGTCCGGGCTGTTTCTTTGTCATGCATTGAAAGTTTATAAAATTACTTGGCATAAATGTTCAGCACATCAGGACGGTTTGTCGCGTGCAAGACCCATGTACCTACCAGAAAGGTCAGGGTCACATTTAGAGTTTGAAGGTAATGGACATATGCACACATTCGTGTCCGGACTGTTACTTTGTCATGCATTGATGGATTTTAAAATTACTTGGCACAAACGTCTAGCACATCAAGACAACGTGTCGCGTGCAAGACCCACGTCCCTTACTCAAAGGTCAAGGTCATACTTAGAGTTTGAAGGTAATAGAATCCTCTTTATATGCATACATTCGTGCACAAATGTCTAGCACATCAAGACGACGTGTCGCGTGCAAGAGCCACGTCCTTACCTCAAAGGTCAAG
>JAUMHA010425737.1:0-10141 GCA_032359765.1 Saxidomus gigantea | reverse complement strand
GTAGTTTTCACCCATCCGTTGAAAGGGAATCCATCTTCACTGCCCCTACTAGCCTGGCAGTTTGTTGTCATTCAAGTCTCAAGCAGTGACAGAGTTATTGACCCTGTCCTAGCATTTGCAAGGGAATCAACTATTTATTTTCATCAGGTTTGTTCTTAGACTATTAAAATGAAAATTTGCTACATGTATTATATAGTTTAGTGAATTATTTTGTATAAAGAATGCAAGATGTATTTTGGGACATATTTTGCTTTTTCTAAATGTCTACATACCATTTTCAAATTAATACATTTTATAGTTAATTTGTTTAAATGTACTTAGGTATCCAGTACTTAAGTACTACATGTAAGTCAATTAGGTGGTGAGTTTTTATGCATCTTTTGGTTGGTTTGATGATATACATGCTGATAGTATGACAAACTGGAAATATAAAACAGAAGAAGACTATTTGAAGCTCAGCGTATCTGTAAATAGGTGTCTACCGCTCATCCCGGAGGTTTCGGGTCTGAACTCTACTGGGGTCACGACCGTACATCCTTATATGACACCAGTACTGGGTTTTCTAGGAAGCGGACTCGAGAGTGACTTAATAAACTACAAACTATTCACAATCAAGCTAAAATAATTTAGTATAAACTATAAACTAAATGGGATTTCTTTCAGGTTGTGTGCACCAGTCCGCAGGATATCCGATGTACAGGCCTGCAGAAAATCTCCTTGTCTTATAAACTCCTTAATATTACGGTATGTTGTTCAATGCTGCATTGAAGAGTTGTAAAGGATGATAACAAATATATAGACAGTCCCAACCTTAGAAACATCATTGCTAAGCATGATAATTCATCTATCTGAAACCAGTCAAATGTATGGAATCTGATTAGTTAGTTTTTTTAATTTGAACTCAAATCTAGCCAATCAGAAGCTAGAGATCTTAGACTGGAAGTCTTAAAGAAGAGCCTTGGCTCTGTTTTAGATAGCAAAGCAAGTGTATTAGCCAAAGTACATTTTTGAATCAAGAAAACATAGTAGAACCATGCTCACTGATACACATGTATATATATGTATATTGCAAGTTAAGATCATGCAAATTTTGCAGACAATATTGTTGTAACTGCTCCTTAGAAAGGGCACATTAACTTGATCCTGAAAAATGTTTGATATAGATAGTTTACACAGTCATATGTAAAACATTCTTTAGTGTAGAGCACATTCAACATATTTCTCCCGTTTGCCCTTAAACTGTATTGAGATACTAAATAATATTGTATTCTTTTTACAAAAAATATCATTAGTGGATGAACACAAGGACACTGGTTACCATAGATACCAAGGAGAAGATGCATGTCATAGATGTTAGATCAGAAGACGAATTAGAGGTATACATGTCATGTATATTATTTACTATTGCTTTTAAGATAAGAAAGTACAAAATGTACTAAATTTTGCTAGGGTGTCTTTCAATTACCGCAACTTGAGAAACAACAATGATGATTTGAGCTGAATTTTAGATATAATGAACTATGATTTAAAATATGAATTTGAGCTTAACTATAGTTGGTAATATTAATTTTTTTAAAGAGGGTAGAACAATGATTAATTTGTCTACTATGTGCTTTAGAATCATAAATTTATTGCAATTAAGAAATGAACATAATAGCAATGAAACACTTGTCATCAGCTGGAAACCATGAAATGAAACTGACGCAAATGTCACACTTTATAAACTTTAAGTACCTTATTTCATGGTTTCTGTATTTACTACACCGAGGCAACATTGTTTATAATATAAAACTTCATTCATGTCACAGTCATATTTCCTATCATTTATCAGGTCATAGATATGAGTGAAGTTCAGCTGATATATAACACTAGCTTCTTCAAGTCCCTGGCTACAGGAGGAAATGTTAGCCAAGCCTTGGTACGTTTAATTTTCATTTATTGTACACAGCTCCCCTGACTGCATTTTTAGATCAGAATATAGTAAATAGATGTGATACACAGTTAGATCCCCTGATTTCTGTTACATATTAAAACAAAATATTTTTAAAAAGATGTTGCTAACAGTTTCCCTGACTATATTTACAAAAATACTGTTGAAATAATGTTGTTTAAGAAAATCCAAACAGTTACAAAATCAGAACATTGGTGTTTTCTGTGGGCCAGATCTGCTCTTGTTTCTGGTAAAAGTTACATTTAAGGTCTGTGTTTAAGTGAAGCAATTTATATTGCAGGCATATGCTGGGGACCATGCCTGTTACCAGACCATAGTGAGTCATGGTGGCCAATTGTTCCTGCTGGGAACCAAAACTGTGCATGTTTTTTCATTAAGGACTTGGAGAGAGGTAAGACTTTTGAAAATCTTTTGTGTTGTATTGTCTGCATGTTTAAAAATAATGTAAAACAGTTTATGTAAGGGATTTAGAGGGAAACATTGAATTATAGCATTTCTTTAGGGAAATAGTACTTAATATATACTTTTTAGATGTAGTAATAAATAGTTTGCTCTTGTAAGATGAAGTCCTTGGAACCAGTGGAAAATGTTTGACTAAAAAGGGATTTTATTTAAAAGGAGTTTGAAATAAAAAGACTACATTTTGCTTAATAACTTGTAGAGGATAGATGTACTGGTGAAGGAGAACAAGTACCAGGATGCCTTGGCCCTGGCTCTGTCATTCTATGAAGGGAAAGCTAAAGCTGTGGTGGGACTGTTGGGAGCCAGCTCAAAGAAGAAAGAACTTGTTGCTGACCTGGTAAACTTTTTACATATTGAATTAATAGTACCGTTCACAGTGATACTACCCTCTAAGGTGACCATCATGGTTTTAAGAAAGACATGAGCACTGGTTTATACTCATGGAAAAATGAACATTTCTGAAGATACATGTAAATGTATTATTGAATGTGTGTTTTATTTCTATTCAATATATGACATCTTTTCAGATGGTTCTAGTAAAACCTAATCCAATATATTTGTAGGATTTTCAAATCTGCCAGCAAAAAAGATAATAATTAAAGTTTATGTTATATCTTACATGTTTTCGAAACATCAATGTATTTTAAGTATCTTACTTGTCTGTGATGTAGTACGGCCACTTTGAAGGCCATTCTTACTGTAAATGCTGGTACAGTAGTGTTTGTGGCGAAGTTACTATTTTATAATGGTAATGAAAAAAAAATCAGGTCTGTTAACCCAGGAGCTGTGCAAAGTTACATGTATATCTGTAAAATTCATTCAATACTCAGTCTGTTATATGACCAGTTTCTGATAAAAATTGAGGTTTTCTGTATATTTTTCATAAAGTACATCTTATTTATAAGCAGAAATCATCTGCACATTTACAAACTATAAGTCCCCGTTTCAAGGTTGTAAACATGAGCGGTGTTTTTGCAAAGGCATACCAAAATATGGTACTTACATTCTGAAGAGTTGCTCGAAAGCTGTGAAATCGGGTAGTGGCATACCAGTACTGTATTAAAGAAAATACTACAGGTGTAAAATATACTGTTTTTCAGATGTTGGAGCTGTTGTTTCAGTATGTAGATCTGTCTATGACACAGTTCTGTCCTGAGAAAGGAAAGATCGAGGAGCTAGAAGATTATTATCAGGTACAGTTTACAGTCAAACCTGTGTTAGTGGTACCTCAATAAAGCAGCCACCTGCATTGAACAACAACTACTGGTGTATCCCGATTGGCCATTTATATACAAACTCAGGTATATTGTTGAGCCACTTTCTCTAAATGGCCACTTCTGATGCAATGCAATTCTTGGCTGGCTATGTTAGAAAGGTTTGACTGTATATGAAAATGAAAGTATCTGTATGCTACATGAAGGTTTTGACAAAGGTTAATCAAAACTTAGGATGATTTATAGTACCGGTTTCAGATCATACACAGCTAAGCACTAACTCTGCAGATTGTCATTGTCCTCCAACATCACAGGGATTCACTTCAAAGTTTTTTTCCTATAGTAAAATTATCCACCCAATGGATCCCTGACACTTCTGTAACAAACAAGAATTTCAGACACACCCTTAAGTTAATCATGTTTGAATACAGTGTCATTTCTTAGCCTCGGTATCTCTTGAGATTATAAAATAGGTTGATACAAAGATTGCGAAACCATTGAGAAGTACATTTCAGAATCCAAAAATACATAAATTGAATAAAGTAATGATTAGGCACAAGTTTGGCCATTATAAAAGGTTGTACTGTATTATAGTTGTGGCATATGCACATGAGACAAAATTTTAATGTGTTATAATAATGTATGTATTTCAGACAATTGTACCTGTTTGTGTGGAGTATTGCCAGCATTTAAACAGAATGTAAGTTGGACTAAATTTTAAAAGTTCATTTTTCTCAATTACATGCTACGAAAGAAATGGTTCATTCCTTACTGAACACATCTCGACGTATTTCTGCCTTTGTTACCAGTGTAGACTTTTGTAATTTGCAGAGACCAAATCATAATCTTCACTGTCCTTTAAGTAGTTAGTGCATTGGTAAATATTAGTACAACAACCTTTTGAACAGTGCATGGTTCTTAAACTACTATCAAATTGAAAGTGAGCACATTCGTTTTCGAAAATTTATCATTATTTTGTAAAGTCATCATCATTCACAATTTCCTCATTGCAAGTTGGGCATTTGACGGACAAACACAAAATAATGCATTTAGTTGATGAACACTGGTATGCATAAGTATGCAATAATATAATTATTTAGTGGTCTAGCATCAAATAACACATTTGATGGCCTAAAGTCAGACAAATCATTTGTGAATTAATGCAGTGTTTGAATTATGCTGTTACATATGCTTTTATAATGGAATTGTATTTTACAACAATTCCCAAGCTTCTTCCTGATCAGTTAGTAAGTGTTTAATTGAGTGTAAAAGGCATATTGGAACTTTGTAACGTGTAAGTTTACCATTCAAAGTATAAAGAAATAAAGACATCTCCAGGCTCTACTCAGCAAAGCACCTGCCAACATGCAGTTGCAGAAAAACCATACACAGATGAAAGTTATAAGACCAGTGTCATGAAAGAAAAGACATATATACGGGTCTATAAATTCCTGAAAAGTTACAATATTTTATAAGACGGGCAACTTCTGTATAAATCTGATACATAATCATTGGTTATTTACTGGCGTTTTGTTTTAATTCCAGGGATATATTATTTGGTCGTATTTATGAAAGATTCAGTATGGATGTTATTGCCATGGGAACCTTTTTGGAATGTCTAGAGCCATATATCATCAATGACAAACTAAGTACTGTCCCTCCAGTTGTGATGAAAGATTTTGTCACACACTATGAACAGAAATCTATGCTGGAGAGTGTGGAGGCATGTATTGTACATATGGATGTAGCCAGCTTGGACATACATCATGTAAGTTCATCAGTTTGTTAATGTTTTTGGAGCTGCCCAAGTGCAGTGGTAGCAGGTTCACTTCAGGATAAGAGGATCCAGAGTATTATCCATGCTAGTGCCATTTCACTGTTGTCCTTAGCCAAGACATATTTATTCCATATTGTCTCTCTCATTTAGGTTGATTCAATCAGGAGGGAGTCAGTCTCCAAGGTTAAAAAGTTGTTAGAACTTGTTACACATTCAAAAATAATATAATTCATATAGGACTTTGTCTACTTTGATTGTGTATTGAAGAATTGTTTTAAGGAGGGAAGGGACAATTTCCATTGTTAATGTGCCAGTGAAATACGAGGGGAAGATAATTTGAAAGGCCTCCTGGAATGGAAATTGGAACTTTAAGAATGTAATAGATATCTTACTCCAGTTTAAAGTAAGTGTAAAACATGCATATGGTTAATTCCCATGTAGTTGTACAGCTCATGAACATTTGTTTAATTCTCGTGCATTCTAGTACATATGTATTACATTAGTACTATGCCTTACAAGGCAAAGACAAGAGTAAGAGATTTAGGGCAGTTTTCAGACATTTCAATAGAAAATATGTCAATATTTTGGTTTTCTGCATTTCTATAGTCAGAAAAGCCTGACGTATTTGCTGAAAGATATGATGCAAATCTAACGGCAGCATTTCAACAGCCTCACATGCAAACCATCATTGCCATGTTCGTAGTGTTCACTCATGAAGCTGTTTATGTATGTTTGCAGGTAGTTCACCTGTGCTGGAGTCATGGACTATATGATGCCATTATCTATGTATATAACAAGGGGATGTTTGACTACACCACTCCACTAGAGGAACTCCTGTCCACACTGAAAGCTGCTATAGATACAGGGAAACAGCTGTCTGGTATTTATTTTTCATGTTTTCTTATGTTAGGTTTATGGAAGAAGGTGAGTTTTACCCAGCCCTGTCTGAACAGCTTAGCTTTTGCTGCCTTTACACCCTTCTGGTCAGTTTGGAGTAAATGGAATATCTTTGTTTCTGACTCCACACATTGTTTTTGTCCCTGGTATGATACTATCATGTTTTTACACCCTTTGGGCCAGTTTGGAGTATATGGAACATGTTTGGTTCTAATTTCCAACATGTTTTTGTCCCAGGTAGAGTTTCAGCTCTTCTGTTTTTTCAAGGTATAGTGTTCATAAAGATTTTTGTCGTGCTATTTGAAGGAAAGGGAATCAGCATTAATGTATCCAATCCAGTGTCCAGGACACGATGGGGTTATTAATCACCTTCATTGATAGTTTTAGTTCCGATTGTAAAACAAGTTCATTCAACTTATATTAAGTACTCTCATGACTGCTTCCTGGTGACCAGAACTCCCACCAAAAGAAGGGACTGTGAAAGTTATGGGTAAATTGCTGGTTCAGGGATTCAAACACATAACATCAGGGTAAGGAGTCTGATGTTCTACCTTTACACCATGACATCTCCAAAATAATGGGATAAATAAAACCAGCAAAACAAAAATATTGGCAGTAGATTTATTGAACATTGTTATGTTTCAACTCAGTGTCAGAAAAAAAACTAAGAACATTAACTAAATTAATACAACTTTCAAAATATTATTGACTTGATTCCCTTTGTTGGTTTTTAATGAGTAGCAGGATTCAGAAACTGAAGAAATTTTTTGACCAATTTATTTCAATTCCTCCATCATGCAGATACAAATACAATTTCAGAAACTAAAAAACAGTGAAATTCCATCTCCTGCCTCCTTGTATTTGAAGAACTTAAACAGATGAATGAGCAGTTATTTTCTGTGTTAGTCGTACGGAAATAAGGAGTAGGAGTTAACAATTATAATACATAATTGTAATCTGCATGTGAATAATCCTAAACAATCAATTATCCATCCTGGTTGGGAGACAGCAGTTTTTGAGATTCCTTTATAAATTTGTTTCTAAACAATTTTGCTTAAAGAAATACATAATGTAGATTGTATATGACATTTATGTGACAGTTTGTTTTGTTGAATAAATAAAAGGTATCGTTTACTCCAGTGATAAATTAAACACCTTGATGCTGCTTCTGCTGCTGCTGCCTATCCACGTTCCAACATATAGTCTGTTGTTGTTCTGGCAGTATGCAACACTCTGTGGGCATTTTATTCCTTGTTTTTCATCAAGCAGTATCTTCACTTTGTTGAGATCAGATGATGATTGATGAACATTGTGTGACAACCTTCCACACACATATACTGCCCCTGACTCATCCACAGTCAGGTGGCATGGTTCTCTCAGCTGATGATCCCTGTAGATAGCCTTGACCTTACCATCCAAGGTCATACTTGTCACAGTGTTTCTGCTCCAGTCAGACACATAAATTGTTGTGTTGTCTGGACCTAGAGTCAGGTAGTAAGGCGCACTAAACAGAGACTGACCATTACAGTCTTTATCAAAACATCTCAGAACATTACCAGATATATCCAGTATCTGAACCTTCCCAGGGATGGTGGTATAAGACACTATAAGATTGTTATTACTATAGGCAATACCACGACACTCTGCTCCTACTGTTATATCATCAGTACTGATTACAGTTGTAGATTCAGAAAATGTTATCAGTCTTACAATACCTTTAAGAGGAAATGTAACAGCAACTTTATTGTCTTCAATTTTAGTGATATCCCAGGGACCAGCAGCCATATTTATTGTAGTAGTGTCTTGTTTGGTACCCACATTTACTTTTCTGATAGATACAAGCACACCATAGTTGTAAACAGCAGCAAGAAGAGAATTTTCATCTAGTAAACATAAACTCGAATATTCGAAAAGTTTGCTTTTTATATCAGAAAGATGATGAGCAGATCTATTTTGTTTTGAGGAGGGCAGCACCTTGTAGCTGAAATATGTGTTTGCATTCTGAAGACTTAAAAAATCCAACTCCTTAACTTCAGTTTTGACTATATAATTATGTATACCATTAGAACCCTTAAGTTTATCCAAACTATTTTTCAGTTTTTCTATTTCTTGTACCCCCTTCTTCATTGTCATGAACAGCTTGCACCTTTGACTTGTATTTTGTTGTCGGACAAGGTTAGAAGATAATGTTTTCAGATCTTTTTTTATTGTCACACTTTCATCTTTAATGGACTTAAGTTCTTTCTGGTCAATGCCCCTGATGGTTGAAACTTTCTGAGTTACACTTTTTTCATCATTTCTTAGCTTCTTTTCAAATTCCTTTAGTTTCTTTGCCTCCTTCTCAAGTAGCCTTGTCCTTTCTTCTTTTAGCATTGCTAAAGTCTCTTCCATTCTTTGATCGAAAGTGTCAATGGTGTCCTGATAATGCTTTTTGTATGTCTGCATTAAATTTTCTTTAAGTTTTCTTGTTGCTGCCAATGTCTTAGTTTCTTTTGTCACCACTTCCTGAAGGTTATGGTTGACTTGCTCTTCTGTTTGTTCCATTTGTTGTGACAGTTTGTCCAAATCCTCTGTGAGTTCTTCCAGCTCTTTACTTTTTTCGATTCCTTGAACAAGTTTTGGCAAGTGGTTGACGTTCGCACAGTTTTGATGATGCTTGGTCTTGCATTCCGAGCAGAGAAAATGTTGACAATCCTCACAGTAGAACTTGATTATTTGAGTTGGGTGTAAGGAACATTTTTCAAAACAAAAATCTTGTGGCATACTATCCTTGTCTTGTGTAGAATGGTTAGGTACATATTTTCTATGATATTTTAGGCAAGTGTCACACAAATATTCTACACAATCTTCACAAAATCCAGCCGCTGATTTATATTTATTGTCATGTATATCAAAGTGTTCACAGTACATTTCCTTTACTTCATCCGAGTCTTGTGTTAATGAGGAACCTGAATTCCCAAAATTTGAGTATGCCATTGCGTTCTTTATATTCTAAAGACACAAATCGTTTTGAAATTAAAAAAAAAACATTAAAAAAATTCTTGCAGAAGGAACCAACAGCACTAGTTGAATCTTTTTCACTGATCCTTCGTCTCACAAATATAAACTATTTGTTCCATGCAGATTGAAACAATATAAAACACCTTAAAACTATCTAACAAGGATCATTTATTTATTTGAAAGTAAAGTGTGGTATTTTAACTGCTCAAAATATATTGTGCAACAGATTGGAAAAGGTGAACTTCATTTTCTTTTGTTATTGGTATTGATTTTAGGAGATAAATTACATTCTTAAAATGACTTTGTCTTTTGTTTTGAAAAAACACATATTTAATAACAGTACAATCACTGTCACATATTTTAAAAATTTTAAAGCACAGGCAGCCATTTTCAAAATGATATGTTTATTATTATATTTCTACAGGCCATTGATTTTCAAGTAGAGATGTAGAGATATATATTAAGCTGTATATAACGGTTTAAGAAATCTCTTTGATTATTTAACAAAAGGCCCTAGCATGGCAAAAGTACTTTACTCCATTTTCTTCACCCTTGTATAAGGTGCTGTTATTATCATACTGTGTCAGTCATTTATTGTCAGGGGTTATGTGTGTGACGCCTCCAAAACCATCTGGCCAATTCCTATGAAGCTTCAGGGCAATGTTCCTTGAGTTGTCCTTTTTTAGATTTTTTAGCTCACCTGAGCTGGCTCAGGTTGAGCTATTTGGATCGATGAATGTCCGTCGTCCGTCCACAATAATTATTAGTTCGTTAACACTCTAGTGGTCACATTTTTGCCTCAATTGTCACGAAACTTGGTCAGGATGTTTGTCCCAGTAA
>JAUMHA010425726.1:0-10141 GCA_032359765.1 Saxidomus gigantea | reverse complement strand
TTTTCAAAGTAAAGACCAAGAACTTCGACGTTTTCAAAATATTCGTCGCTGCTTACAGCAATACTTTCTGGTTGTTGGACTTCGTGAACTTCTGGCTTTTCACCGTCGATACCACGTTTATGTATTCTTTCCTTTACCTTACTTAAATCTGTTCAACAAAAATGAAAAATCATTCAATAGAATGTTTGTTACAATGTATCAAGCCAAGCATTCCATTAAGATAGTAACTAACATTGGTACTTTCCATCAACTACGATGCGACATCATTTGCAATTATTTCTACGTCGCGAAGTATTCTACTTTAACATACAAACTTATTTATTATAATGTTTCGGTGATTTCATTAGAGTGAATTTTATACCGCTTAAGTAACATTTCCATGACCCAATAGCAATAGTAAAATCATTCCGTCACCGCGAAGTCCGCGAGGGGTACATACATGCATATTGTTCTAAAAGATTAACGGTCGTACCTGGTTTTTTATTTAGAGATACTGTTACAAGCGCACAAGTCTTTGTTGAATTGAATATGACTTTCTCTGGATCAGATTCCCCTTTTGTTGTGGCTTCAATGAAATAGACAACATGTTCCTTGGTCGTCTTTGGATTAATACCTTTGATGTATATGTAGTAATCTTCCTCTTTACTAGCTTCATCACTTCCCTGTAAAATTACAAATTGACACAGCTCAGCAATGCTTCTCAGTGATAATGACTGATAGTCGCAAAAAATGACATAAAAGCTACATGTCTCAATTTTTTTAGATCTGATTGCAGTTTTCTAGTTGATTTATTATTTAAGGGTTAACCACTTCTTCAGCGCCATTAAAACTACACAGACCGCAGGTACTTAACATAAGAATGAATTCTTTATGAATTCGCCTTTTCCTCATATCACTCTTAGATATTAGCGGGGCGAGAACAAAGATCAAACGGGAAGAGAGCCGCCATCATCTCATAGGGGTTAAAGGTACAATACCCGTCAGACCAAGACATCGACAGCGTGGTACTGACCAGAATCTAAGTAAGCTGCCATGTACAATAATTTTACTAGTATTTACTAGTATTGTTTATGTACACCCAAAGACTTTAATAACGCAACACCTTGAAAAACCTCTGTAAAAATGTTCTATAAAATGATATTAAAGGAAAACTTATTTAGCATAGAAATTTAATCTAGAATTACTGTTTTGACCAAATTTAACAAAAATCCAACCATAATAAACACCAATTTCATTGCTTCTAAATGCATCGCCCTCCAAGTCTAAAATCACAAATATTAAATGGAGGCCATGCATTGACTGGATTAAAGAAGCAGTCATAATGTTGAGGAATATTTGCCCATTCCCCAGTCAAGCCCTGACGTAAATCAGTGAGGTTGACAGGGGAGGCTGACGACTGTATGTACACATCCTTTAAGCTAATCCCATACATTCTCGATTGGTTCCATATCGGACTAAATGGCCGTCCCGTCCATTACCTTTTTGTGAAGATGCTGAAATGTGATGTTGGCGACATATGGACTCACATTTTCATAATGAAATTTGCCTCCACCTCTGCCGAAAGTCTGTGATAATCCAGCGCGTAACATGCAAACGGCTTGTTACCTATTATCTTCTGAAAGGCGAGGCATTTTAAATGCTGAAAACGCTTCCTAAAAATATATTTTCTTTGAGTTTTTAATCAACAGGGACCTACTGAATCAACTTGTGTCGATTTATTTTTTAAAAATTACTTAACCGTAATGCGCACGTGCAGAACGTGGTTTTTGCCTTATTGCTACTCACTGTTTTCACGGTTGAGTGAATTTCATTTAAAATGTATTCCGATAGTAGGTTTTATGTGTGGGAAGTAAATGAGAATGCTGAAAATAGTTTTTTTTTGTTTTGCTAAAAAAATATTAACAAATAAAAGTGTTGCGTTATTAAAGTATCTCAGTGTATATGTAATAAAGAGAAGTTTAAACAATCAGACCATGAGCAATTAAGCGCTACATAGATCACTGGACGTGTCCTTTCGAAGATATTCATCAGCTCAAATAAGTTCAGGTCGTTTATAACATATGCAACATTTAAACAAGGCATTGACCTTAACATTAATGCACAAATTTTTGACACAAAATTTCAAAGTGAGAATCACTATCATACCATATTACGATTTTAACATACACTTCTTAATAGTACCAATCAATGGTTCTGGCTAGTACAAACCTCTTGAATTTCTTCTTTCAGTTTTCTTTTATGTTTTTGGTTGCTTCGATCTAAAACTGAAGACAATAGTTAAGTGAACATGTTGATTTAACCTGTACATAATTTCACACCAGAAAGGGTTTTACTATCTTTCTTAATTTCGCCATGTCCTCATTGTCAAACGGAGGAACTGTTACAGATGCAATGGACTGGTACATCTTGAGTTTTACTCACATAAGGCAGTATTGAGGTGCAGTGCTTAACTGTAATGCCCTATGTGTTAAAGGCATAAAGCAGTAACTGCTTATTTATTAAAATGGGCGAAGTAATTGTTACTATTAATTTAATTAAAACTATCAACATAACTGAAAGTTTTCTCGAATAATTTTTATTAACATAATAAAATGATTAAGTGTTGTCACCCAAACAGTTTCAGTGTTAGTATTAGTACTGCTAGTATTATAAAGATCATGAACTTGAGCTTCATCCCGATCAACATTAAATGTAGAACTTATGATTTTCTCCTTACCTGCTACGAGTATTTGCCTAGTCTAAATTGCTACGTGTCAAAATAGTTTTATATTTTCTAGTAACAGAAACTTCAAGTACCAAATTTCCAAAACTTTCCCTCCATACAAGTTTGTTTGCACTAACTTTGTTTAAAATATGTCACAAGGATAAGCTTTTGGGTAAACATTTTTATATTTCCATCAAGTTAATGGTAACGTCTTTCAAAATTTAACTTATTGACTAGTAATTGTTGTCCGTAGTTATGTTAAGATCCAAAATGGCTTTAAAGTAGCTGTTCCAACGTTCCAATCCTTGAAAGTTACACTTAACTTGATTTACCGAGCAAACATATATTTTTATTTAGTAACAGTGGCCTTGACCCAGAGGCATCAACTGTATATCCTAGTAAATTGTAATTGTCAGTTTGTATAACGTCGATATGGTTAGCATACTTCATTTCAAACTTTATTTATCAAAAAGAAATTAATCAAATGGTGACACATACTGTTATTAAGAAACAAATCTAGAGTGCATACTTTTAAGAGAGAAAAAAACAGAACATTGCTCGAGAAAAAGTCATTATATATTCTAGTTGCTGCCTATTTAAAATATGACGAGAAAGCCTTAAATGATTTTAAGGAAATGGTCCAGTCATACTATTGAACCTTGAACAAGTTTCACAAAAAAAACAGACTTGAAAATCGCGTAGTTAAACAAATGCAGTGCGGCATGGAATAATTCGACAACATTGTCAATTGCAACAAATACTACACTTTCTCAATATCTTTTTAAAAAAAAGGTATGATCATGCTTTAATGAATATATTGCAGCAAAGTCATATCTCACAATAATGATATGTATCTAAAAGTTTAATTCTATAAACTGAAATTGAATGATAAATGTAATTTAAATTTTTTTTTGATACCTACCACTTCGTGTAAAATATTCTCACTACTTAAGTTCTTATCACTTCCTGTTACTAATACCGGAATACACTATACATGTTATAAGACATTATTAGGTATATACATTATTTACCTTTAGCTTTACGGTTTCCATAGCGAATTCCTGAAACCTCCAAATTTTCAACAAACTCATCACTACTGATACTGATGCTGCCTGGCTGTTGATCTGCATGAATAGACTAGTAAATAAGTTACAACTGCTACAATATATACTCAAGTATTGAAGAAATCGTTTTCAAAACTATGTTTTAATAATGAGGCCAGGATGGTCCTATATCACTCGCTCGTGTAACATTGTGTTTAAGACACACACAGAGAGGGTGATCACAAAACATCTGATTGACTTTGATGAAGGCTAATCAAAAAACGTTTTTGATATACATTGTATATCTTTTAGTGTGACGAAGGGTTATTGAGAAAAATGTTAAGACTATAAAGGCAGCCCCGACATAATACGAACCTAAATAGCTTGAACAAAATTAGAAGAATGTCAAAAGGTATCACACATGTGAAACTATCAAACCATCTACCGAATGGTTTCTGAGATGCTTACTATATAAAATACAATACAATACAACAAGTTTATATAGACATTAAAGAAAATTAGCTAAACCACCTGATGGCATAAACCAGCATGACTCGGATGTATTGGATTCATTCCCATAATATTATTTCAAATCCTGATTAAACATTTCTCGGAAGACTTCATTATTTACAATATGTCCCCTTTGGCCAATATTTTGTTTACAAATCGACATAGCTTGGAGGGATTTCCACGGATAAATCAAATAAGCATAGGAGAAGAAATTTAAAGTTTCAAGTAAAGCTGTATAAGCTTGCAGGCGAACAATGCATCTTTGATGAAATGATACATTATATTGTTCTATCAATTCATAATTCATTTATTTTACAGTATTTGTTAAAGCTATGTATGCACTTCTCAGATGTATTGCGTTTTGAGTTTTTTTAAATATACAGATTTATATAATACGCTTCATGTTGTATTTGTATGTACTGTTCAGTACAAGAACCAAGAATAACACAATAAAGAGTAGACTCTTATTTCCACTGCGGTCCTTAAGACAGAAGGAGATACAAGGGAATCCGGGTACCAGACCTTAGCTCTTTTTACGAAAAGACCCCTTAATGCCCGGTGTATAACACCGATATACGCGATACTACCTCTGAGTTTCTAACCAGTTCATCTCTAGATGAGTGGGAAACACTGTAAATTGTTTCTGAAATTTCCAGTGCCCTTACCGGGAATCGAACTGGGGACCTCCGTGTTGGCATTCCCCACCCGACCACCGCGCCACCATTTATCTACAGGTTCATAATCTAAACATGCGTACTTTAAATGTATTTTGCATGTAACTCTGTATAGCTGGATTACGTTACATGTTACTCAAGCTGTTGATAGAGCGTTATTTACTGCCGATTATGTACCTTCATATTGTTGTGGTGTTTGGTCTTCCTCCGAAGCCAGATACTGTGAAAGAGAAAGCTCACTGTGTGACAGAGAACTGCTCTGGAGATTTGTCACTCCATAATTTCTCCTACTGTTTGCCATATGTTGCGTTTCTTGAGATTTGCTTTTTCTAATCATCCGAAAAAAATGTCCATCTTTTAATTCCATGAGCTTACTGTATAAAAAGTAATAAAATTATAAATGTAATTATGAAATGACTATACTAGTACAGTTTTATACGCTCATGCCTACAGCTGCTTGACAATATACTGGGGCTGTTGAACGCGATTGCTGGTATGAATGCATTTAAAACAGAAATTTGTGCAAACACAGGCAAATGAAAGTCATAAGCAGTTCTCATAACTCGCATATTACTTACTATTTATGAAGCGATCGGTTAATTCAATGATCTGACATACCTCCGAAGCTTGCTATTTTTGATGCATTTGCAATGAAACGACGGTACTAAAGAATGTGGGACTTACAACGTCCTCTATATACTCTATAAGCATATAGTAGCCACTTCGTCTGGCCGTCTGTAAATTCATCCGTCTGTCCTTTCGATATTTGTCTGAAGCGTAACTAAAAAATATTAAAGGGATTGAATTAATACTTAATACATTGATAGAGGCCATTGAAAGAAAGTGCAGTGACAATCAACAATAACTCTAGCTTTTACAATATTGAATTACCGTCCATTACATTGTATATTAACTGCTGTTTAAAAGAGTAACTCGAAAAGTATTGAACTAATGTAAACGGGAATATTCTTTTAGAAAAGCGTAGGCAAAAGGGGTTTCTTATTTATTGCATTATCATTGTACAATGTGAATCATGTACTTTCGATTTAAAGGCAACGTTAAGAATGTTTTTATATCAAAAGCGGTCAATATCACCGATAAGAGAATAAAATTATGTAATATTCGCGCCAAGAGTTTTACATACTAAGTGATAATCTGTAATATTACATGTACATTGTTGTTAAGAATATCTCTCCTCACTACAATTATCATAAATTGAAAATATTACTATTTTAAATTGCGTGTGAAGTCAAATTGATAAAATTGAAATCATACGTAGAGGTCACTTCAAATGTAGACCTGATATCAAACGTTCACGATAAGTTAATACATGTGTTTCATATTTTCTTTTAAATCACGTTTTAAAAACAACTATGTAAATAATATTCCAGTATTCAAAAGCAATTCTGTTATAATTTATATGATTATTCAATCAGTTTAAGATATTATTTACTTTTCTCTGACTACTTTAGCGAGCATAACTAATACATGTACAGTGTATAACATTATATGGCAGTTTGTGTAAATGTTCAAGGCGGCCACCATTTTGATGGCTGTAATATATAACATCAGAGAACTCAGGGTCCTTATCATTGTGGTTAATACAAGTTTTAAAGTAAGTTCTTTCACTTTTCACACTTTCCTGACCATCGCTAACGTTATCAAATAAACAATATCAAACGTTTCACGTGATGATCATGAGACTGAAATGTCCTCACACTTCCGGCCGGACTTTAAACTTAGTCTATTAAAACAATAAATAATCATAGGTAGTCGTCAATGGTCACAGGTACAAAGCTGTTTAGTCCAATTTAATATTTAAACCGTACACGAAGAGGAAGAGTCTTAGAATTACTTAGATATATATCCATAATTACTGAAGGAATATATAAATTACGTACCTTTAGTTCTAAAACTGAAAATTCCTTAACTAATTACCAACTGGAAAAATAGCAATTTTTCAATGGTATATTTCGAAATAATCCTTTCTCGTTTCTCTACATGTCAAATTTACAAGTCATCCAATCAAGGTGACCTACGTTCTAATGTACTACATTTTTTGTTCATGTATTTAAACATACTGAAGAGTTTTAAATTAAGAAATTAAGTTTTCGAAAATGTAAGTAATTAAGAGTAGATTACCTTGTATAAATACCCACTATATTACAATGAATACGTTTTTTCTCTCAAAAGTTCACAACTGCACATAGTTTTATCTGTACAAAGTTGACACTCCCTCCGTTTGTTCAGTCGTTGGCTATGTATGACACCGTTTGTTTAAGAAAACGGTAATCAGTCTGAGCAAATTTCAAGTATCAGTTTTGTTTACTTAGTGATAATAGTTATAAAGTAATAATTCTTTTTGTTACTATTTCATTTTGTAAATTTAAATGTTAACTAAAACTATGTACTTGTTATGAATATTTTCCATCTTGCGTTCCTTGGAAGAGTAAATTGTTGCTCTGTGTAGGGTTGCGGTTTATTGTGTTCGTTTAGTGGCCTCGAGGATAACCTTTCGGTTCCTGGTCATACAACTTAAGGCTTGTAACTGGCAATACACCTGATGTCTTATATGATTTGATTCATCCCGGTATCATTAAAGAGCTAAGGTGGCATGAAAGTGTTGGCAACTAACATTCGACCGTCTAATTTGCTGTTATTTCTACAGAAATGCAATGGCAATCAAACAAGCGTTAACATGGATATTGGCAAATTAAAAACATTAAATTGACCACAGCATGTTAATTGATTATGTAAGCAATAGGGTCAATATAGCGCTTTATCGCTCACTCGAGTACACAGAGAACATCTGTAATACATTACCGTAGCCATCAAAAGATTATTATTGTGGAACGTGGTTGAAATTGTTTAACAGACGTGGTTATAATGTTATCTGTTATTATGTAAGTAATAGGGTCAAGATAGCGCTTTATCGCTCACTCGAATACACAGAGAACATCTGTAATACATTACCGTAGTTGAAACGGTTTTGAGCGATTTTGGTAGATCCGAAGGTTTGTTGGAAATTTGCCAAAGGATCAATGATGAAAGCTTGTTTGTTTAAAGTTTTTTTTCTATTTATATCTTTTCAATTTTGAACACTCGTCGCATTTAGTACAGCGGACAACAGTTTTGGCAGTAAGGAACATGACTAAATAAGGTCATTTCTGTGAACCTTTTGATTACATTTGTCCAAACAAGGTGTCGTTTATAAGTTTGTTGTTGCTTTTTTGGTTTTACTTCTGGAAACATTTTGCGCACCAAAGTGAAACAGGTTGACCATTTGCGATAGAAAAGTATTCAAGGAAAGATCCTGAGAAGTTTCATTAAAACGGCTTAGTGGTTAAGATGGATATGTCTAAGTATAATCTTTCTTGGTTTCTCTTTCTTTGAAAGTAAAACTGACATACTTTAAACTGTCTTTTATTATTTTTATACGTTCTACGCCAGAGAACGGGTGAGTGTTATGAAGGTCATCTGGGTCAGTTGTACAAGCGGTGTCCGCGAGGCTTTCTTAGTTAAACACTATCACACATTTCATAGCAGGAAGTTTTATTTTGCAAAAAACGATATACCTGTACATTTTATTGTACGCTCATATCACTGGATGCTAGATGATTGTAACTAGGGTATAGGTCTTACAATGTATGTCTGCATGGTAAACTGACATATCTCTGTCTCAACGCTTTCATACTCAACACAATACAGATAAATTCCGCCTCGAATTCCAATACAAGATAACAATCTCATGAATTTTAGTATAAGCATCTTACATGACCATTATTTAAAATAACCACTTTAAGCGTCATATCGCAATCTTAAGACGCAGAACATGTTAATATGATACTTCCTCCTAGCGCAAATCGGTTATCAGTGCAAAGTCTTTTTCCAAATTATTTGTTCGCTGCCACTTGATATACCAGTCTTATTCACTGATTGAGATAGAGACTTGGCAGTTTCTTTCAGGGAGTCTAGTTGTGGGATGATTACTTTGAAGGAATTACAAATAAAGCTTATTATATATAAATATATTTATCATTCTAAATGGCCGCAATTATTTCAAGAAAGTCGTACTGATTAATCCTCCATATGAAATGAATATTACCAAATTAATAACCAATATATATGAACCTGCATTACATACTTAATTCAGGTACCTTTTTTAATATAGCGAAAAACTTTTTTTCTAGTATGCTAGTCAAAAGTCCAAATTTGTATCCGTCCACTTGGTAAGGGTTATTTTCATTTCTATCTGACATCGACAGAACTAGGTATTAAAACAGAAACTGCGTGTTAAAGGTGTGGTATAATAGCTATAATTGTTCTATAGAAGATCATGTAAGATGCTTATAAATACTTTAATTCTTAAATTAATGAGTCTGTCATCTTGTCTAATTTTTACCTAGGGACATACATTTGTACTTTGAAATGCAGACAGAAAGGAAAATAAGCCTTACCAAATAGGCAGTTACAATGTACTTTGAATACAATAACTACAGATCTACTAGACAAAGCTGTATAGCAAATATTAAAACTCTTTAACTTGGCTCAACTCGAGCCAACAGTTACTTTATCTGATTTTTATTATGGCACGATGATTGACATTTCTCACGCCCTACAATATCGTGTGACGTAACAAAATTGGTTGGATCACTTTGTTTGGTAGCGACCTCAAACTTTTTTACTGTAGCTGATTGTTAGTGCGTGTGCTTAAAATATTTTTTATAGATCTGATTGATTTTCTTATACAAGTAACATTTTCATTATTAAGCATAGGCTTTCTTGGATTCTTTTTTACGAACACCGCCACTCAACAAAGTTACTTTGAAACAAAGATAAACTTGTGATATTTCGGATTTTTTATTGCCGCCGATGAAAAAACAGTGGACGTTGCTACAGTATAGTTTTTAAAATGTACGTGTCAAAAAAAAGAATCACTTACCATAAATTAAGCGATGTAAACAAACACTTAAAACGTAACTCTCAAAATTTTCTCAAAATAGTTGACTTCCGTAACTCAAAAATGTTTAATTCCAATTTCATTGGGCTTTTCAACACCACAGGTTTAAATATATGAACTAGGCTTAAAATAAAAGATAAAAACATGTCACATACACATATTCCAACGAAAAGAATCTGAAAAGTGTTCTCTTTTCAGACAGATTATGTTCTCTATAACAGATAGATCTCAGTCTAAGCTCCGCCTCCAC
>JAUMHA010425704.1:0-10141 GCA_032359765.1 Saxidomus gigantea | reverse complement strand
ATTACATCTATGTGACCAGTGGAAGGTGGATTTGGTATAACAGTCACACCATCGCTTTGTAAAGGCATAAAGCAGTATTTCTCAAGACAAAACTTCAATGAAATTCTGTATTTCCGTCCAGGCATCAATATTAAGTCACTCTGATATAAATGGTCAACTGACATTATGTGCACGTATGGTCCAACTGCAGTCCAGAATTCTGAAAAGGGATTTTTGAAAGCAAGAGCATTATATACAATCGAATTCTACAGAATTGTACGTTCGTTTAAATTGAGGTCCAATTTATTTGATATTCGGGAAGACGTGCATATGAAATAGTATCTTCGATTTTCACATTTATAACTGGAATTTCATGCAAAAATATAGGTATATCGACTTCACGTTGCAAGTAGGACACATGATAAGCAACGTACGGTATTCGCTTGATACTCGTATTATTGTGATGACTTGATAGCTTTTGGATCGTGTAAACCCTAAAATAGCTAATCATTTCTATAACGATACAGGTCATTATATTTTATAGTTACGGATTTTATGATATTTAAAGGTTTTAATAAGAGAATAATATGATGTTAGTGACAATTATTTAGATAATAGTAGATATTCTGATAGCGGTTATTTGACGACATTTTTGACTTTTGCAAAACAGTAGATATTGATACAGAAAGTCTCATATAGAAACGGTTATGTTACTGAATAAAAGTCATTCATAGTAGTGCATTAAAACATCTGCGTGCATATGTCTTTCTTAAACGATAATATGGTTATCAACCGTACACTATTGACATACATACCCTTTCTGTAATCAGCTATTATTTAAAAGTGTATCATAATTGAGACAGGAAGTGTAATGATTTAAAAACATACCTGCGATTGGTGCCTTCTCTTCGAGTGTCCAATATACATCCTTTAAAATATGATGTTTATCTTCGGGAATTACCCAGTGAGCCTCTAGTCTATTTGTGGACGACTGGTACTCAAGGTTATTCTGGCACCGAGGCCGTTTGTCCTGAAGCACGAAGGCATACACTACTTAACTGTGCAGTGTCCCGTCATAATTTTATTCGAAAATATACGTTTGTAACCATTAATTAATAAGCATTAACGATCTATGAAGTGTATTGTTGCTTCAGAGCGGACTGAAATGTTTAAAAACAACTATCTGCTGTTATGATATACATTACACGAGCGTTCATTAAGCTAAATAATGGTACTACTTACCTCCATATGATGGTGTATATCCATATTAATATCTGAAAACATTAGAAAGCAATCCTTCAGTGCATGACAAAGTTACAATCCGGACACGAATGTATGCTTATATATGAGTATTCCATTACTTTTAAACTCTAAGTGTGACCTTGACCTTTTAGATGTGTTGATCATTTGTGCCAAGTTATTTTAAATCCTTCAATGCATGACAAAGTTACATTTTTCCCCTTTATCTTTTATGCAATTTCAACAATTGTGCATGTATCTTCTGATATTACTGAAACAAGACTTAAAGTTCGTTTGACTGACATCTCTTAGTGTCTTTGACAAAGAAAGAAAAATCAAATTATTCACGTCAATACTTAATTTAAGTTCTTATCCGCATAAGAAAAGGTTATGAAAGGCGGTGACACCTAAAGTAATAGAGAACGGGTTATAGTTCTTGTTCAATGCTTTTTCTGTCGTTTTCCTCTTTAAATTCATGAAGTATCACTATATTCCCTTCAGTACTTTATAGTTATACTCTGTACAGGTAAAGAAGATTTGTAACTCATAGTATAACTAGAACTATCACTGCAGGTGATGAATACCCGAACACCCAACTGACACAGTATGTAGCATTTGATGCTTTAATTACTTAATATAGGGTACTCATCACTTCTGTAAGGTATCATCAAATTCTGACAAGGGGTTTTGGTGATTAAGATTTGACTATCTCGAGCCACTGTGACCTTGACTTTTGACCTAGTGACACGAAACATTGACCATGCACAACTAGGCATTGAACTTATCACTTCTGTGAAGGATCATTAAATTCTGATCAAGGTTTTTAGAGATCTTGGGGTGGGGGGGGGGGGTGGTATAATAATGCTAAAATAATGACTCTAATACACATCACTTCAACTAATTGTCCTGTATCAATACATGACATATCAATACATTCCCTTCAAACATTTGTTTTAACATTTTACACATTTTTAAATAAGGACAGTAACTCAAAAATTGATAAGCGTAAACTTATGATTCCTATGCGTATCACTTTCTCTCATTGAGTTTAATCAATTTAAAACCTACCACATGATTTCCTTCACTTTTTATGTTAAGCTCAATGTAAAAAAGAATACATTCTAAAACGAATGAAGCAAGAGGTAGTGTTGTTATGCGATGCACTTTTACACTCCTCTACCTATTAATGAAATATCAATTGATTCCCTTCAATTAATCTTAAGTCTTGGTCTGCAAATAATAAATAACTAAGGACAGCTTCTTTAAAAATAATGAAGCTAAAGTTATCGTTCTTCTGTACTGCACTTTGTCTTTTTGTCCTCTACCAATGTATTAAGTATCAGTTGATTCCCTTTGATACTGTATGAGTTATGCTTCCCACAAAAGCACGACGGATGTACTAAGCGATCTAAAAATACCACAGCCGCAATCAAATCAGTTTGGTCAAGGAAATTCATACTTTCTAGATAAATCAGAAAATGAAACAACGTGTCGTAACATACACGCCTTACCATTTCTGGTGTCAGAACTATTACATCTTGGACCGTCGGAAATAATAACACCAGAGAGATGATCATTTTCTATCACGACAGTTACGCCATCAGATGTTACGGTCTGATTTCCTGCCTCTGTTACGGCAATTAGTGTCTGATAATATGTCTAAATGTAAAACAAAGGATGGTATTTCAAAACTAAATCAAATGAAATTAATAACAGATGAACAGCTTACTGTGGTTAATATGAATCAAGCAACACAGTACCGAAATTATTCTAACTCCTGCAAATAAAGCTTATCCCAGACATAAACAAAAGCGTAATATATATTACGAAAAGCCCTTTCAAAACAAATTTCAATGTGAACACTATGAAAAAAATCTAAAATTATAAAACAATACCTGGTACGGCACAAGATTCAAGTTGGTAAATACGTGTGAAGATTTACTTTCAACAGAAGTGCAGGTTATATAGTCATTACTGTCTTCTTCACTCAAACAAACAATATAAGCTATGTTTTCATATGGATGATCGAAGCCATCCCATCGTACGGCTAACGTGTCATTGTTGGATTGAAAATCAATGTCATCGATATCCATAAACTGTGAAAGAGAACGATTTTTAAGTTTTATTATACATGTAGCAGAAGAGCAGGCTATATATAACCCTCACAAAAAGTCACACCAAATTTAAACAAGAAGGCCATGATGGCCCTATATCGCTAATCGGATTGATATTGTTCTTAAGTTCAATAGAAATCTGCATGCAAAATTATCCATATACATTTACATTTACAAATTTCTAAGCTATAGTTTAAAAAAACAAACAAGAAAGTAGGTCAGGGTCAGCCAATGTTGAAATTGAAATATACAGGCACAACTGTAAACATGGTCCAAACTTCATTGATGTAGCTTCAAATACAAAGAAGGTCAGTTTGTCAAGGTCAAGGTCAGCCGAAGTCAAAGTTGAAATCTGCATGCAACCTTCGATATAGTACAATTTCCATTGCAGTATCTTAAAACAAGAAAGTAGGTCATAAATTCAAGTGACGAGGGTTTGACCCTGTGACCTAAAAATCAGTATGGGTTTACTGGTCAAGACCAACCTCACTATCTAGTTTGAAGATAATAGGCCTAATGGTTCTCCTGGTATTGAACAAATAGGTTTAACCTTGGGCGTGGTCAGTTTTGACCCCCGGGGCATAATGTGAACAAGCTTCATAGAGGACAACCAGACAATGCTTAATGCTCCGGACCACACCGTTTCAGACAAGAACATTTAAAAAAAATAATCTTAGACTCTTTACACAGACAAGGGACCCCCTGGGTGTGGTCAATTATATATACTAAATATCCAAGCTCTAGACCTTGTGGTTTTGCAGAAGAAGATTTTTAAAGATTGCCTAAACAAGTCTATGTAAAAAAGTGACCCCAAGGCAACATACAAATATCTAAGCTGTAGGAGTTTTCTATTCTTAGATCAGACGGTCATATTATTCAGTGAACCGGAACCATTGGAATAAATTAAAAAAAGATCAATGCAGGATGCTTCTGCCAAAGTTTGATGAAAATCCATGAAGTGGTTTATGAGATCAAGTCATTTGTAGCAATTGTGGACGACAGACGGACAACGGACATGCATCAATCCTAAAATGTCAGCCGGTGGCTCAGGTGAACTTTAAAGCGGTGTTTTAAAGATATATTTGTTTGACTCAATACGAAGACAGTTGACCAACTAATATGCAAAATGACCTAATAAAAGAAGACACACTCACATAACGTCATATGTGTATGACCCAGCATGAAGACAGTAGACAGAGTAGCATGACTTAAAGAACAAATAAAAGAGGGGTTTCAAAGAATATCATATTTAAGTGACTCTAAATAAAGACAGTGATCCAAGCATCTAAAAAGAATAATAAGTAAACCACCAAAACAAATGTTTGACAGAACACCATATGTAAAATGACCTAATAAAAGAGAAAAGCGTAAAGGGAAGGGTTGAATTAAATTTCAGATGAATAAGTGAACGATGTATACCAACAATAGTATGCGGAAGAATACTGTATTATTGTTTCCCTCTATTTCATCGTTGAAGAAAATACAGTCTGTCAGGAGTTTGTACGCGAAGTACATTAAATCACGAATAATTAACGTTTTCGCATCCGAACGACTTGCTGTATTATTTCCAACGATATGTTTAGGGAAACACTTATTTTTTCGATTCTAACACGCCATTTTCATTAAAAACTACCCCCAAACTCACAGTGGTTCGACATATAGTCATGTTCTTTGGCCAGACTATGTATATTATAACAAGGGATCTAACTCTTAACAAACCTGAACTGTATATTTCGCCAATTAATTTCCTGCGATTTGAGCACCGTTTAATTAAACATTCAATAGTTTGTACGTTATGGTAGCTATTACCATACGATTTATGAAAAATAACATGTGGCTTAATTTCTTCATTACGTGGTGGTCCAGTAGTGGGTAATTGTTTCACCACAAAGCACTTAAAAAGTGTTTCATTTACACGGGTTTGTCCACTAACATTGCATCAGTAAACACATTTCAAAATGAAATTTCAGCAAATGCATGCTATGAATTGGCAAACTAGAGTTTTTGTTGCCACTCATCGTCGAACTTCCATTTCTGTATCCCTTAACAGTGATGGAAAGCTGCGATTTGTAAAAATGCTAAAGATTTTATTCATATCATTCCATTTTACCCGCCACGTGACAAAAATAAGACGTTTGGTAAAAATAAATGCAAAAAGAAGTTGCTTTTACAAAAGATTGGAAGAAAATAGATTTTCAAATGAACATTTATAATGAAATATAAGTAAGTGTCTTGTAATAAAGTGTAAATGATTGAAATAAGATATTCAGTTAGAAATGTGTGTTTACTAATGCAGAAATTGGACGAACCTGTGTAAATGAAATACTTTTACATGCATTTGTGATGAAACAATTACCCGCTGCTGGACCACCACGTTAGAATGAAGTTGAAACATGTGTTGTTTATGAATGATATGATAATAGCTACCATCACGTTCAAAGTATTGAATGTTGAATTAAACGGTGCTAAAATTGCATGACATTTATTGGCAAGATATAAAGTTCAAAGTTAGATCCCTTGGTATAGTATAAATAATCTAACCAAAGAACATAAATATGTGTCGAACCTCTGTGCCCGAACTTTATTGAACGCGTAGCAGTACCAAAATGTACATCATTGTAACATTAAAACCCGAAATGCGATTCGACGCGTTTATTTATTTACGTTACTTCGCTTCGTCATTTATCCCACATCATCCATGGAAACCATGCTGTTTTTATCGCAAATTGAAAACAGCTTTTTCCTGTTTGATCATGTAAGAAACACAGCCTCTTGTGTTACAATAACTATTTCAACTGTCAGATAAAGAACAATTGCTAACAAGCCATAAAATACGTCAGTAATGTATAACAAACAGGCGACAATAATAAGAAAAGTTTCTGTAAGTAGGAAAATTAGCCATTAATAAAAAATACCAAACATGTATACATACTTCAGTTTTTGTGCTTATTTCAACGTCGTGAACAAGACCTAAGGAGGCTAACTCAATATCATGTCTGTAAGTTATCGCTGTTAATACAAATAGTCCAACTCTGTTTGACGCTTTTATTGTAAAGCGATAAATTTGTTTTCCATGAAAGAACCATAGCAAGTTTTCGCCATTTATAGCCGTACACTTTGGTGGAAGAGTTTGTTGACAAGAGCCGCCGTATGATAAAGTTGCAAAAGGTAGAATATCTTGTTCTTCTGTTGATGTACCTAAAAGTAAAGTGTTTAAAGTTGCATTTTGTTTGAAATGTTGGTTTGCGCAACCTAACTTATCATTTATATAACTCCCCTTAATTTGAAATCTTTAATTGAAAGTAAAAGGATAATTTAAATACAAACATAATTATGATTATTTTATTCTAATTAAAACAGTTGAGCGTTACCAAGCTTGCCAACAGAGACTTGGAAGTCTAACGGATGTGGATCTACAGGGTCAACAAAACCGTCCTGTTCCCAATCAACAATGAGAAAGAAGCTGTCTTCAAATGATTCCTTTCTTACTTTAAGAGAGCCTTGGAATGATGGAGGTGACTTTATCACAGTAAAAGGTCCGATTGCCTGCAGCAAACAAACTTGATTATTGTATTAAACATCAATCAAATGCTCCATATCTCCAAAATAAAATATAAACTGGTCATCAATGGATTGCTCAGAGAAAACACTGCATATCGTGTATAATGGATAGATATTAAAATACACACAATTATAAAGTCAACGTAAGAACTCAAACCTTCATATCCTTCTGTTAATATTTTAATTGTGAACTGCAGTTGTATTGGGGTAATCTATCAAAGCTGATTCTTTGAAAACATCTGCATATTGATCTACAAGAAACTTTTTCTATTATGAACTTATAAGTACAATTTTCGAAACTAAGGCTGTAAGACAATACCTTAGTGTCACTGATTCCAGACTTTGTAGTGGTTTTAATCAATATATAAAATGCTTCGCCTTCCACAATATTAGGATGCAGAATTGTTGTGAAAGAGTGATGTTGTGTTGACCGATACTCCAGGATGTCAGGAAAAGTTGAGTGTTGAGAGGAGAGTCCAACTTCATAATCATATACCCCACTGGCACCATATGTAACATTCCAAGAAAGGTGTAACTAAAATCAATTACCACTGATTGTACTAAACTTATGTATCTACATTTTGTAGGAATTAAGAAATTCAATGGAATTTTAAATATTAATGTTTCCTCTAATTTAGCTAATAAAGACTGACATATTAGGTCCCTCTATGATTAGAAATTTCAACAATTATTAATTTTTATCTTACTAAAAACGGAAAACCGATTAGTGTACATGTGTCCTAAATAAACAAGTGAAAATTGTAATGTCGTAGTCATATACTCTACATTTATTACTTGTGATGAAGGTGTATTTATAAGAATACTTAAGGGTGATAAAAGAATAGTAATACTTACCTGGGCGTCAGATTTAGCGAACATCATTAAACTTTCATGAACTCCATATGCAATTCCACACACTGAAGCAGGGAGTGACAGTTTAGTGCCATTGATATGTCTTTTATGGGGAAATGTGTTAATCTTTGCGCTAGGCACCTGCGTAGCCTTTTCACTATATATAATGAAACGTGTAATGATACATTAGCAAACTACAAACGATACATAATAGATGAACTTATAGAACTTCAAAAGACAAAAGACAAAAGTATGATAAAATCTTACTGCTCTAGAAGATAAAAACATGCAAACTAACTTTTTTCACATTTGTACCTCAATATTAAGACGGAATATTTCCTTCAATATGCATACTGCTATAATAATAAATTACTGCCATACCTATTAAAGTTTTAGATTTTGTTTTCTTGTGCAATACAAAGAGTTATACAACATACAAACATATCTGTGATGGATTATCTATTTCCTCAATTTCTCTGTTTGCTGCCACAAAGAAGACCTGATCAGTTTCATCATCCCTTATTAATCCACTTGCAATGACAGAATCTTTGAACACAATTTCCGACACAATAGCAGGTGTAGAATCAACAGTTACTCCGTCAGAACATACAAGTTTGCTTCCATCCAGTGCATGGTTGTAAGCTACTACAGTGACATGATATTTTCCTGGGTTTAGCGCAGTGTACATGGCTGTCGTTGAATACGTTCGGTGAACCTAACACACATACGATATACCGCATTCAACATTTATTTTAGTGTAACATTAGTTATAATATTACTTCATTTCTAAGTTAGGTGTTTTAACAGGTTTGGTTGAACAATAAAAAAAGAGATTGACGTGGAAATAGTTCAAATGTATACGACGTCCGCTTTATATTGTTATTCTGATGAAGGCTTTCGCCGAAACGATAATATGAAAGTGATGATATAAAAACGTTGTTGTAATAATGTGTTGTTGTTGAATTTTCCATTCTTGTGGTAAAATAAATAAATGATAAATGTGAAATGATGATAACAGTTTGTACATGTATATACAAATGTATAAGATTTGGCCATTCACAGGCACGAGCAATTAGTACTAAATTCTATTACGTGTAATATATGCACATATAGTCGATGTATTTTCAAGTATAGTTTAGATAAATATTTGAAAGTAAATTACTGTAAAACATACCAATTAGTAAAAATAATCTGCAGTTAGTAATAAAGGATATGCTGCTCTTTGAATGACAGTTTGATGTCCTGTTACAGAAAGCCCAAATAAGAACCTTATCTGGGTTTTAATATTTCACTTCTGCAAAGGTCTTGTGTTAGTAAAAACTGAGCTACTGATGTCACCAATAAGACGGAATGGCACACCAGAGGGTTTCCAAATCAAATCTGTATCGCGTACACAATTTGTGAAATATACTTTACATAAGGATGAGTATAGATGTAACGTCTACAAAACTGAGATAATCATGCAAACTATCATAAAGTTAGCAAACCCTGGCAGTTGTTTGTACATATGCTAGAAAATCTATAATAAGAATAACTATAACTAACAAATACAACTATAATAGAATAAATATCATAAAACTATATTACAAAACATTTCTATTAAAAAATCAATTTGATTAAAGAGGCATTCCCTACAACGAGCAGATTATTTCTCAAAACGTTAAAAATGAGCTAAATGTACATGTATGTAAAATGATAAATAAACAGGTTTTTCAAGAAGAACATTTACTGGGAAATGTGTTGTTTATGCACGATGTTCCATTATAGCTACGTTTTATAACAAATCACTATCCGCACACAATTTTGAAAGTGATAATGGAGGTTTTACGAAACAACAACACGTATGGTTATACTAATTTTACTGATGTTTGCTGGATATTTTTGCATAAATTTTCGGGTTTGGAAGCAATTTTTTCAATTATTTGAAAAACACAATCGTTTTGAGGAGCTTTTCATTAATCCCAGATTTAGGGTGTACCGCAGTATTGCCTTTACATACTCAAGTTTTACACATGTTAAGACAATATTTAGGCATCGTGTATTGGTGACAACTATTGTTTTTACTGCGGTTTATCAAATATATTTCCATTACATATGCTAAGTTTATTCCTTGAAATAAAGTAACGGATTTACCTAATAAAAGTAGCTGTAAAATTGTCATAAACTTACTTTTGCAGCAATACTATACGGATTATGAAACAAAATACTAGTACCTTGGAATTATCCTTGCTATGTATGTCAAAATCGTTTTCGTGGTAGCACGTTGGACCAAAGCCATAGAGGTAAAACCAAACACTGCTCTCTTTGTCAAAGAAACCTTCCCAGTGAGCACTGATTTGTAGTTCTTGCTGAAAATCTACTTCCGGTTGACCACTTATGCCATCATGAACAGAACC
>JAUMHA010425682.1:0-10142 GCA_032359765.1 Saxidomus gigantea | reverse complement strand
GCTTTACGGCGTTTGTTCTTATAAGTTTACTGGAATGCAACGTTCTTCTCGACGTAAGTTATTCGAAAACACTGAATGAACATATATTGTTTTCAACACCCCTGTGCACTTGTGCTCCTTATGAGCTATTGTGATTACCCACATCCGTCGTCCGGCGTCCGTTCAAATCTTCTTGTGAAAAACTACTAGCCCAATTTGACCAAACCTCACACGAATGTGTCTTAGATGACCCTCATTAAAGATTGTTCAAATGAATAGTTCCAATACATGAATAAGAACTCAGGTTGTTAGACTATGACCAAAAAAAATAGAAAAAACTTAAAAAGCCTTTTTGTCAAAAACTGGAAATATGTGGCATGTAGTGTTGTCTAGTGAACTTCTACAACGATTTTCAAAACATGACACCTGAGTCAAAACTGACCCCACACTTCAATTTACATAAGTGTCTATAGGTTATTTTTTTTTTAATCTTCTTCTCTGAAACTTCGAGGCACAGAGCTTAGCTGTTAAGCACGTAGCATTGCCTAGTTGACTTGTATTAAGATTATTCAGATCATGTCCCTTGGGTTAATAGTTGCTACCATGAGCATACGGTTCAGATCGAAATATCCGTCAACAATGGTAACTATCTTGACGGGAACGAGGCTCTGTTGAGTTCCCGCGAAACAGTTACCCGACGCGAAATAATTACCCGAGGTGACTGATATTTCCATCTGAACCAAATATATCACTGGTAGAAATTTTTATCTTGCATACCGTCTTGCACTTTAAAATATATACATTTCAATGGAAACTCATCGAAATTATGCATTTAAAAACACACTCGTTATATAGATGCTATGTTTTGGAAAGTAACGTCACAACGTTTATAACGTTACGTCACAAGGAATTCACGAGAGTCATTTAACAATGGGATGTAAGCTGAGATTTTTCAGCACTGGTGACAACTGCAGATATCCCGATCTGGTGTGCAAGAATTAATTGTTTTACATATACCTATATAGGAATATCTCCCAAACCACAACGCATAAAGCTTAGATATATTATATGTAGCATTGTCTAGAAGACCTCTACAAAGTTTTTTTTCAAATCATGCTCCTGGAGTCAAAATTAACCATGTCATTTGGGCCCCTTGTGTGTATATATAGTTATAAGTAATACGTACCTTCCAATGATTTGTTATACATGAAGCAAACAGCGACATAATGTACCTAGCAACCAATGACTTTCGTAGCGACAGTGACATCCTTAGCAAACCGTGATTTCCTTAGCACCTACTGACTTTTCGTTGCAACCAGTGACTTATTTAGCTACAGTACCAGTTATTCCTTAGCAACCCGTGACTTTCCCAAGCAACCAGTGACTTCCGTAGAAACCAATGGATTTCCCTAGGAACAAGTTATTTCCTTAGGATCCTCTGAGTTCTTTAACAACAACTTAGACTTAGTCCCCTATCAACCAGTTACTTCCTTAGCAATCTTTAGCATCCTATTGCCTTTAGTCACTTCTTTAGCAACCATTAACTGCCCTGGCAGCTGGTGACATTTATTGACATCTTTAGCAATTGGTGACTTTCCCTAGCAAAAGTAACTTCAATAGCAACTATTGACTCCCGTCAGCAACAAATGACTTTCTTAGGTAACTGATACTAGGGTGAGCGATATAGGATCGTCAGTACCCTCTTCTTTTTAATTGTATAAAGAAATATAACCTGGGTTCGTTCCGGCTGACAGTAACATTTTTTTGATACTTCCTTACGCTTCTCACGAGTATTACGGACAGGGTGCACGCCGGTTTTGATTAAAGTAAAACTAAAGTAACTGCAAGACAGTTAAGAGAATTAAGATTGTTACAATTGCTGAAATAAATTTAAAAACAAACATTAAAGTTTTAAAAACAATAATTGCTGTATGATTAATAACTGCGTTAGACAACTGCCTGATTGAATAGGGGGGAGGGGGTAACCTATTTCTATATGACTGTGGTTTGCAGGGAAAATGAGTACTTCTACATACCTGAGCAGGGATATTGCTACAAGATTAAAGTACATATTGTAGTCCATAACCAGTTCAGATATTAGAGGCCTATTCTCAAGAGTGCTCCAGCCAAGGGTGCTATTTATCTATGTAAATTAATCGACTGTGTAAATAGTGATAATAAATTTGTTTTTGAGAATCTGTGTAGAAAACAATGAAAAGGTTTAATTTAGAACATGTCGAGTCACTGTTGTTAAAGTCATTTAGATATTGAAACTTAAGTTGCTAAATTATGAAAAAGTTTGTGTCATCAACAAACTTGTCTTTATTTTTTTTTATCTCAAACAACATAATTACGTCTCTCCAATCTGGTTTTGTCCTAAATGACTCTACAATTAATCAACTTGTCTCAATAATAACACATTCTGTAAAGCTCTAGACGAAGGCAAAGAGGTTCGTGCTATTTTCTGTGTCATATCAAAGGCCTTTGATCGTATCTGGTATCGTGGACCACTCCATAAATCAAAGGTAACGGGTATAAATGTACATCTCCTTGACTCGTTTGCTGATTATCTCCCAGACAGAAAACAAAAGGTGGTCTTATCTGGAGTCTCTTCTGAGAAGTTCTGACAGTTTTAGTTTCGACTAGTGTCTCTCAAAGCTAAATCTTCGGTCCTCTCCTCTTCCTGGTCTATATCAATGACATTGTCACATACATTAAATCTACTATTCGTCTTTTTGCAGACGACACAAGTTTATATATAGTTGTGGATAACCCAACTGATGCAGCCAAAACTCTTTACTCGGACCTCTTGAAGATTCCCAATATGGCAAACGACTGGCTGGTGGACTTTAATCCTAGTAAAACTGAATCACTCTTGGTCTCTTGAAAAATCAATAAAATATATCACCCACCTCTCACAATTGATGGTACGCAGATTAAAGAAGTGAAGTCACACAAACACACACGTATGAGTTACATTTCAAAAGATGGGTCGTGGCACGAAATAAACATGACAAAGAATTTACATCATGAGACACTTAATATTTGTACTGGATCGGAAATCTTTACAAACCATCAACATTTCATTTTAAAGGCCTCTACTTGAATATTCTAACGTTGTATGGGAAACATTTTCACTCAAGAAGAAATCGAGCTTGAGAACATTCAACTAGAAGCTTTTAGAATTATATCCGGGACAACCAAATTGTTTCTTTCCATAATCTTAAAGAAACCAGATTTCAACATATTAATTCTGTTCTATAAAATGTCATACGGTATCTCTCCTTCATATCTGTTATCCATGATACCCTATCCAGTTGGGTACCTGTTATGCATATAATCTTAGGAATGCAAATGACCTCAGAACCAATCAATGTAATACACATCTCTATGGAACGCAATAACTGCCTTACTTGACGTTATGATTTGACATGAATTCGTAACAGCCTTACATGTGACGCTTTCACTTTGCTATGTGACACTCTTATTCATATATGTGACGATATTATCATTATATGTGACTAAAAAGGCTGATTGTGTGTTGGAGGCAATATTGTATGTGGTAGTTTAACCCTGATCTGTGACACTTCAATTTATATATGCGACGAAACTTATATTACATGGGTTGGTTTTATCATTGTATGTTACAGAATAGTCATTTTGTGTGGAGGAGTAAACTTTACGTGTGTTAGTTTCATCCTGATCTGTGATTCCACTTATACATGTGACGGTTTCATCATTATACGTGACAGAATCGTCATTCCATGTGATGGAGTTAACATTACGTGTGGTCGTTTCGCCTTGCTATGTGACTCATTTATTCATACATGTGATGGTCTACTTAATACATGTGACGGTACTATCATTATATGTAACAGAAAAGTAATTATGTGTGTTGGAATGAACATTACGTGTGGTGGCTTTACCCTTATGTGTAACACTTTTATTTATACATGCGACAACACTTCTAATATATGTGACGGTTTGATCATTATATGTGACAGAATCGTTCGTGTGATGGAGTCATAATTCCGTGCGGTAGTTTCATCTTGATATGTGACTCATTTATTCATACATGTGATGACACCTATAATACATGCGATGGTTTCATTATATATGTAATTATTCTGTCATTACATGTGACCAAATGTTCATTACGTGGGACGGTTCGATCTATATATGCAACCTCTCGACGGTACTTCACTGAATACCGGAATCTACTTTCTTACCGAAATCTACCGAAATCGGTGTTCATTACCGGAATCTACTTTATATACACTTTAATTCATTAAAGCTGCTATTCTTTAACATAAAATGTCAAAGTATTGGCTAGAATGAACAACACAAGTACAAATCTAGGTAGAAATTTACAAAAGTCCATTGCAAGTGTTGGGGGGTTTGGGTTTAACGTTACCGCTCCGCTATATTTATTTTGAGATTTACAAAAGTGTGTGTAACGCTTTACAATTTGGTAGCGCATAATTTCCTACTTACATATTTAATCACAGGAATTTATACTCGAGCCTTTTTATTTAACTATTCATTCTAGAATTTGTTATTTTCAGAGAGATCGAAGAACTTTATTTTTTATCAAAGACGGAGAGCGAGCAGCTTTAATTCAGTGAATTGTATTATATACATATATAAATATGATAGCTTCTGTGATATATGATGCATATGCAAAGTTTCAAAATCGTAAGATTCGTTCGTTGTTGTCTTTGGATGTGTTTTAATATGTTGAAATTAGGAATCTCAATCACACGTTTATATAGATCTACATTTTGTTGATGGAGCAAATACGATTTGGGTTCCTAAACTTGGTAAAATAAGGTAACAGCTCGCTAATAAACATGTTCCTGAAATGCCAGCTCGAATGTTGAAGAGAGAGATTAGTTTCATACCAGAACATGCATGATAAATGAGGCAGTTTTTATGTTATTCTTTGTTAGTAATTCGGCCGAAATCGAATTTTGTTTTATCAGACTACTTAAGTGAAGATGAATATAAAGTACAATGTAATAATGAAATAATAAACTGATACAATTTAAATCAGCATTTCTTTGTTTTGATAATATCAAAGCCATTTATGGCTTAATATTATTTTCTATTACTTTGCATACGACTCGAATGTCATATATCCTATAAGATCTCTATATAAATTATACAATAAATTTAACAAAACGATAATCATTGTTTAAAGTAGACTCCGGTAATAGAAACTGATTCTGGCATATAATGATAGTACCGTCACATGTATTAAGTAGACCATCGCATGTATAAATAAATGTATCACATAGCAAAGCGAAACCACCATACGTAATGTTGATTCAAATACAGGGAATGACGATTCTGTCACATATAATGATGAAACCGCCACATGTATTAGAAATGTCGTCACATGTTTAAATAAATGTGTCATATATGAAGATGAATCTACTACACATAATGTTGAGTCCATCACAAGGTTAATCTACCACACGTTATGTTGAACCCACCACATGGAATTACAACTCTATCACATATAATGATAAAACTGCCACATGTAATGACGAAACTGTCACGTACAATGCTGTCATGACTGCACATCAAGTTACAGCGTCAAATAAGGCAGTTACGGCGTTCCATACATCTCTCCTCAAACTCCTTTATGCCCCAGACCATCTCAGACAGGAACACAGAACACAAATGCAGGTTGAACTCAGACAACCAAAAGGTCTCTAGCTATCACAACGTAGGTGATCGTAAAAATCATATATTACATACCCGACTTAGAACGCACTGCAATTCATTGAACGAATATCTCTACTGAAAATATTATTGACAACCCGCTGTGTATATGCGGAGAAACCGAGACTTCTCACCACTTTCTTTTCCAGTGTCCTCGTTATCAGAGGGAGCGTGTTGAACTTATAAACAGAATATCTTTAATTGATCCCGATTATATTACTGCATCGTTTTTCTTAAATGGAGATCGAAGCAAGACCACCAATATTGCTGTCTTTTTACAGGTGCACAAATACATACAGAAAACAAGGCGTTTTCATATAATATTCAAAATAGTTTAAAGATGTACCCCCCTCCAACAGACACCAGGGCAACCAAGTCTCTCAGTCTCTCTTTCTCTCCCTTTCTCTTTCTCTCCCTCTTTCTCCCTCTATATCCCACTCTCAACCTCTCTTTTTCTGCATTATAATACATTGTTTGTACATACAAAATCACACACACACGCAAACGCACACACACTGACACACTCACATACACCTGATATATTAGATTTTTCGAATAGTTAACTGAGTCGTAGGTTTATGTACTTCTGACATTTGATTTTACACGGCATGAAATCTATGGTGAAAACTTCTTCACAAATTGTCTATCTAAAACAACTATTTAATTCAAATTTTCGACAATACTGCCTTTTTCAAGAGATTTGTCTGCACATTAAAATTTACATGTTGACCATCTTTATGACAAGCTTCATGTAGATGTTATGGTCAACATATAAATTGTAAAAGTTGTCATAAAGATATTCAACATGTAACTTGTAATGCGCAGACAAATTTCTTGAAAAAGTCAGTATTGCCGAAAATTTTAATTAAAGAGTTGTTTTAAATAGAAAAAACAGTATACCTTTGATTCCCTGAGGAATATTTGAAAGAACTTCTTAACAAATTTAGCTGTTTCAATAATGTATGTTTGTAAAAAGAATAAACTGCAAGCAAACATAATAATTTGTCTTATTTACATATTTGATGTTACTGAAAATGAGTTCATAAATGTAATAACCAGGAAAGAGATTCATATTAGCTGTATAGTTTTCTTCTCAATCCTGGATGCTGTTTATAAATGTATTGTCTTTGCTCATGTTTTGATAAAATAATAAACAATGTGCAAACTAAACAAAGCATAGACGCATCTTATACATAATGTGGAATTTACTGATAGAATAATGATAGAACTGTGTTATATTTCCTCTATAACAATGTTGATACAAAGCTTTGTTTCGTATTCATTTTGCAACAGCACAAAAGGATATTGCCAGAAAGGGGTTTCTTTGCAATATCACGTCAAAAAACAGCGCTAAGTAACTAATTGACGTGTTTACTATATTCTACATGTTTATCGATTTAATAACAAATATTGGGCTATTCTTTCTGTTTAGATACATTTTCGCAAATATAAACTAGAAAACAAAATAATTTTCTAGATATTAATGTGATGAACCCTGATATTTAAATATTCGTGCATCTTACTTATTAATTAAATGTATTATCGTTTCCTCCAAGTAGATGTCGATTTCTCTTGAGTTATCTATCAAAGTTATGGCAGTAAAAATGTTTATAGTCAATACAAACAATGTAATAATTATTCTTTGTACAATGTAATCAATGATTGTAGAATATAACTGGTACGCTGAATTTGGCTACTGAATACATTGAAAAACAAGACGAAAATTGGTTAAAAGAAAACCCATATGATCTAGCTATTTGTACGTATGCTCTTGCCTTAGCCAACAGTAATCAGTCAGATGACTTCAAGAAAAGGCTATACTCAATACAAAACAAATCTGGAGGTTTGTATCGTGTTTATTTCAATATCAAAGTTTGAACAGTTCATTAGAATAATGACACATTGAAAATTCTTACCGTTTATAGAGTTTTGCTGAAATTGTACAAGGGTATCCCGTCTTTTATTTTGCTAGGCAATGCAAGAACCTTCCTTGATTTAAAAGTGATTTTCAAAAATGATTACGTTGTTAAGTTATAGAAACGATAACTTTTAATTTTTGAAGCTAAATATGCGATATACATGTAGTTTTTATATTTAGAATTAAGTAACTTTGCCCTTCAATTATCCATTCTAAATATATCTTTTTTGTACTCTTGGATCATTTATGCATACATTTAAGAAGTATGTAGACATAATTATTTTTGAAATGGTTTAAGGGTCAGTTCTAGCTCAAAGAACAAAGTCATTGTCACCTTGACTTCAGTTCTTCATTTTAAACTTTATCTTCATTGTCATTGCAGTACAAACAAGTATATTATTTAAAAATATAAACGAGCAATACAAAACTTTTAAAAATTCAATTGCACATTTCTTGTAACGATGTCAAATGTTCGAAGGTCTTGAGTGTCAGGGAGGTTTGGCATTAAAAGATTGCTTTTGATACTTTGGTCATTAGGTAAAATGTCAAGGTTATCATAATATTATATCATTATAGTAAATAATAACAAGTAATACGTTGATTTTTGTCACATCTATATAAAAGACATCATTGATATTGCGGCATTTACTATATCACGTGCACCGAGTATTCCCCCGTTCCGATAATTATGACGTGATATTTCCGACAGCTTAAAACACTGATTTCCTGATATATATGACCGGTGCTATACATTTTCTTGAACTTGTTTCTAATGCACTATCGATGTAACGTCATTTATAATTATTTACGTCAATTACATTTGCGACGATTGAATAACGTATATATAGTCGCAAAAGTCGAACAATGAGTAATAATCGCATTTTAGAGCATAGAGTTAACCGTTTAACCGTTTAGTGATTTTGACATTTGCAAAGAGTTAAAACGGCCATTTAAACCGTATATACAGTCGCAGATATCAAAAGTACGAAACGTTTTACCATAGTATAATTATCATAAGGTTAAACTACAGCCTTATTTCATGTAGTAACTGTTGCGTTAATCGTAGAAGATGTTATTCAGTCACGGAATAGGTGATTATACAACAGATAGGACACTTTTACAATGTTTCGTCCCCTTTTTTTTGAATGAAGATCTTTATTCTAAATTATTCTTTTCAAAGACAATATCTACTGGGGAAGTTCGGACAGTTCTCCGGGGGATGCCTACACCATAGAAACGACTGCCTATGCCTTGCTTGCCATGCTTCAGTTTGACGACTTAAGGACGAGTGCTCACATTGTGAGATGGTTAACGTCGCAACAAACCTCACGTGGAACCTTCCAAAGCACGCAGGTGAAACCCTTGTTACTATGATAGAAATCATAAGCAACAGCAGTGCTTTAATAAAACGATAAGATTGTGCAAACTGTGACGTTTTAAGGATTCCAATACATTGTACTTTTTGATGATTGTCAATGTACTGTGAATCCGTCGATTAAAGTTAAACAATTAGATGTTTACATATTTAATTTGTAGAAAATAAACATTTTTTGAATCCAAGACACCGCTGTGGTTCAGTGAGAGAGTGTTTGCCTTAGGATCGGAGAGTGCCAGCAGTGAATGAAGTAGTAGTTTCCTGTGGCATGACAGTTAATATAAGTTTTCAGAACTTGTTTCTCAATAAAGAATAAAGAAATTAGTATATATTCAATTTCAGGATACGTATGTTGCACTTCAGGGGCTTACACAATACAGTATCAGAACTTACTCGCCTGATTTAGATCTCCAAGTGTCACTGTTAGCAAATGGTCAGGATATGGTCCAACTGCCTGTAAAGAATACGAAATATCAGATTAAAGAGACGGTAAATGATGAAAGAGTTACAGACCGGTAATGTTAAATGTTCAGACAAGACAGCAATAGGGTTATTGGGAGTCACTATTTTCTTCTTCTCTTTTGCCTGACTTCCACTTTCTTTATATTTTCTTGCTGTTTCTATAAAAGTTGTCCGCCAGCAATGCACTTGAAGGTCTATAAACAAAATCGTGTTGTCTTTTTTTGTAGGTTTGGCATGTTCTTTGTTTTCTTCACTTTCTTCACAATAAAAAGAGACTTCTCTATCAAAACGCCTCATCTATCGTAAGCTACGAGTATTGTGCATGATACAAGTTGCACCCTATCAGGCAAAATAAAGTCGAAATAAGCAAATATTCTTACAGCTAAAAACTACACGACCTTTCATAAATGATTTATAGGAATGGAATCGTACAATTCTATAATTAATAACTCACGCAAATTCTGGATTCTGATTTTTGGAATAGTTCACTTACTTAAGCAATAAACTTTGCCTGATAAAAAATCAAAACTTTTGATAGAGATTGCCTGTGCCGATGAAATTTCTCATAGCTGTCACTAATTCAAGACCAGCAATGAATTGTTGTAGTTCTCAAAAGCGAATGATTTTTTCATCACTGGAAGGTAAGATATATGATAGTTTCACACACAAGAAAACAGATAT
>JAUMHA010425671.1:0-10142 GCA_032359765.1 Saxidomus gigantea | reverse complement strand
ATTAATAAAATCAAAAAAAATTAAAAGAGGGTATCATTTATTAAAAGTATTCTAAGTCCCAACCCGTCGTTGCGTTTCTGCTCATTCTCTCATGTCTCCCCGGAGAAAGGGAAAGCGTCATATTACTTTTGCCATGGAGTTTATCTGTCCGTTTTTTATCAATAGCTGAAAGACGGTTTGTTGTAGAATCATACAAATTGGAGTGTTTATTAGTTTTTACAAGTGAAATAACAATATTGATATTGGGATCAAAGGTCATGGTCACAGTGATCTTAAATGAAAAGGTGATCGTCAGATTTTTGCTATGGTGAAATCGCCAAGACTCCAAAAGACTGAAGAACGTTTGGTCCAAGGATCATATTTGTCATGTCCAGTGTATGACCAATAGTTTTTTTTCAGTTGGTCAGTTGACCGTTAATATAATAATGGTTTCTGATAAACTAATAAAGAACAGCTAATACTAGGATCATATAAAGGTCACGACCAAATGACTGCCTCTGTAAATTTGAGTACAGTTGCCGTACAATACAGAACAACCCACACACAAACGATAATTTAAAGCATTGGGTTCTGTATATTATTCTGCTTAATTGGATTGTGTACACCAAGAATTTGTAATCAAGAGTTTTACCCCTTGTTGTTAAACGCCAGTCCCAACCGTAGTTCAGTCATTTTTACAGTCGTACAATTTACCTAACCTTCGTAATTGATGTAAAAAAGCAAAATGAAAAATAAAGAACACGCTGACGTGCAGATCTGTCACATAACGTTGTATGCCTTAAATTGGTTTGCCACTAAAAAGTGAAAGTAAATAAATCTGATATTGCCATTAACAAGTTAAACTAAATGACTAAAATAATTGAAATTCTTCCAGTGCTAATTCTGACAAACATTGATAATTACAAGTGCGTTCACCACCAGATACGAAATTGAAACACTTATTTATAAGTATGAATATTAAGATTTCTTAACATGCTTTTTTTTGCAGTTAAACGTGTAATGATTTGAAATTTATGATAAAAAACACTATTAAAACTGAGGTACTTTTTCCAATAAGGTCTTACAAATAAAGGTCTAACTTCGAATACATAAACACCACATAACTTACCGTTTAAGTAGTTAATCTCGTTTTCAGACTAAAACCTTATTCAAATTAAGTCAAGTGGAGAATCATAAGAACAAAAAAGCATACTTGCTTTAGGAACTTAACATTTCAACAAAGTAAAATCCACATAATCATGTAATTGTCCAAAAGCCTCAGTTTTAAGCAAACAAAGGGTCATAATTCATTCAGAAATCAAAGACGCGGATAATGCTGAAAATATGCACAAAAACACTTGGTAGTAAACATTTTTACCAACTTTCACTAAAATCCATACAGGCGTCTAGGAACAGTTTTCCGACTTTGTTCATTTGCAGACTAACAAAGGGCCATGACTCATACAACAATATCCCGACGTTATGCACAACTACACTAAGTTCTAAACATTTCTACCAAAGTTTCACTAAATTTCATCCAGGCGTGTAGGAGGGGTTGTTCGGACAAACTTTGGGACAGACAGACTGACAAGCAGACAGCACAAAATCATTATGAGACATAAATATGAGCAAAGAAAAGTGAAGAAAGAAAAAATAACTTACATAAAACATCAACATTTATATTGGTGTAATTCTTTCCGTGGAAGAGTCCTCCGTATGTGGGATTCATGGTATTATGTGCTTGACATGAATACGTTCCACTCTGATTTCTTTGTACGTTCGGCAAATCGATTGATCCATTAACTGTTGTTTCCGTAAGTTGCCTTCTGCTCCAAATGTATTTCGTAGGCAGAGGATTTCCATCAGCGCTACACAAAAAGCGGTACGATTTGGTCTCTATCAGTTTTGCATCTAGTGCAGCATTTTTGGATTTATGATATTGAAGCTCAATAGTTGGAACACCAGGTGGATCTAAAAAAAAACAGTAATTGTTGAAAATTGTCGATACCGACTTAGTTCCTGCTGCTTTTACCAACAATTAAAAGCACTTTGTATCATTTCATCTTTAGAATCAGTAAAGCACATTATTATGACAAAACTATTTGCATTGTTTAAAGTTCCCGAGGCTTGGTCACAGTAAATTATATTATTATGTTGAGTGTAAACAAGATGCTTTTACATTGTAACACATAATTCGTACGACAAAAGCGTTTATTGTTTCACTTTGTCAAGCGTTTCTATCATTATTTGCCTAGCTTATTTGCCTAACCAATCAATATGCCCTTTCAAAAGCATGTAAAAGATATATACTACACACAACTTATGATAAATTTCATATGCATGACTCAGAAGCTTATGATATTTACTGAGACCCGAGAACTCGGTATATATCACATACCCCAGATACATATATTTGGATATTAACCGAAAATTATTCATTGCATGGCCACAGTAAACGTTATTACAATAACGCGCTGATAACCTCACACGTTTTAGTAACAATGCACACACGTGCACCACATGTATAGACAGTTTGAAGTCTGTGTGAAACCCCATAAACCTTAAATATCTTTAATTTAATTACAATTTTTGTTTAACCTTCTAAAACATACTTACCAACTCCCCTCTTAATGCAACTTTCGAGCCTTGATAGAAGCTAAATATGGTTTGTGAGTGACCACACCAGCAAAATGCAGCAAACCATAGTGATTTTGTAAAATGTCCGACTCTTGCAAACTATGTGGGAGTAATAAAATCATGCATATATCCAATGTGTTCACGCGGTGCTTGTATGTCTTCAAGCGTTAGACAATAAAGTACAAATCTAAATGCACATACATTGATGATATGTGAAAACCAGCAAAGATTAAAATCAAGTAGAATGGGCAGTGTACTGAGAAACGGCAAGCGATATATAAGATGTTAAGTATTCGTTGCAGTTACATTAAAAATAAATCAACGTTTACAGTAGATATCGAAGCAGTGTTTGTACAAACACAACAGGCATATGTCTAACGGATTGATTTATTCTCATGGGTTTGCTAGCTTGAAATTCGTAAAATGTACATTGCACCAAATTTCAAAACCAAATAAAAAGTCAATCAAAATTTTCAAATTTATACACTATTTTGTAATATAGTACTGTGCAAAATGTCATTGAAATTGCTTACATATTTTAAGAGATATCTTTGGTTTATTGGGGTTCACATGAAGCTCTAACTGCCTTTAATGTCTCCTGCTATACAAAGTCATACGACATATGATAGATCATTCACAGAGCATAACTATGATAATTCAAATAATAACTATGTATATATGACATAACTTCTGAAATAAATCCCAACACAAACGACACATAATACTTACATAAAACATCAATATCAACAGAAACAAAATCATTTGAAAGAGTATGCCCTGTCCGACATTTACACGCTTTCCCTTGGCCACGTGTTGCTGTCCATGTAAGTTTTGTGGTAACTGCGTTATTCTCTGTAGTAATTTCATTCGAAGAATAAGTGTTGATATCCTTGCACGACCATTCTGGTTTCCCAAGAGGATTACCTCCTTGCACTGTGCATGATAGGCTTGCTGGTTCATTTTCAATTACTTTGTAAGTGCTTCCGTTTGTAAAATCATGTATTACTGGAGGTCGATCAGGGGGAACTGAAAGGTATGAGTTAGTTTGCTTAGTTCTGTGACTATATATAATATACATGTATGTACATCTTTGCTCGTACAATGATATGTTCTAAATGTAAAGATGAAAGGAAATGGATTTACGTATTAGTGAAAATTACACTGAAACTCATACGAAATTCTCTAGATTAATGTAAACATTTTGTGTTGATCTTATTATTTATAAAATCATTAAAAAGCCAGCCGGATCTGAATAAATATCGGTTGTCTCTTTGAGAGTTTGTGTGTATATAAACAGGAATTTATAAAATCAAAAGTAGTTAACCATTTAACCTTTATTCCAAGCAATCTGCTGATTCTACAACTGTTACGGCGACAAATAGGAAAACTTTAAAAATCTTCTTCTCTGAAACCACAAAACCTGCAGCTTAGATAGTTGGCATGAAGCATTGCCTTGTGAACCTCTACTAAGATTATTCAAATCATGACCCGCGGGTCAAAAATTTCCCTTACTTTGATGCTATTGTTGACCTTTTATTATAGCAAATGGTTACCAGGTGAGCTTTGCAGTATTGTTAGAAAAATAATACGTAAAGGCTAAAACTTTCTTCGAAGTTAAACAATTGCTTCTACTGAAATAGTCAGTCATAGAGGGTGCATTTAACCATTTAAGCCGGATCATACGACTTCCATTCATACAGTTTTGGCAACAGGCGATCGTAAAAAATTGTTTTCACTATGCTTAAACATTGTAGAAGTTTGTTATCGCCAATACATTTACAAAGTGTCGTAATCTCAGCTTTTATGATATGATACAAATTTCAGCATAAATATAACTGAGTTTGAGGAGCCAATTATCATCCGTACATTTTACAAACTATTTGCATAACCTGCTTAAGCATATTTGCCACATCTTGCGGGATTTTGTTTAAACGAATTTGGTGACGGGTCAGGGGCAGTAACGACGTATGGCACCAATCAATAACCCAAAACATATTGCAAATGCAAATTCAATGAAAATATAAAATTGTTATTTTACTATTGTTACTAGTTTATTGCGCAGGCAATAGGCTGCATTGACTTATGAGTTTCAAAGGTTTGTTACGTTTATGCTTTTGACTAAACTTCGAACTCCAGTGACATTTCAGACAATTCATCTATGACGAGCATAATGATTGAAAGTATAATGTACGACTGTGTACAACATATGCTACATATCACTCAGAATAAAACTAAATAAAGCTACAAACAACAATTACAAACGTTTTTTGTTTGTTTACAATATACTTACACAATACAATGAGCGATATCCTGTTAGACATAACAAGATTATTGTTCCAGTTTGTTGCATTACAGTAAACATTCCATCCGTTGGTTGCTCTATTGACTGTGTAGTTCAGCGTTTCTTCTACCGATATGACACTGTCTACTCGCACGTACTCTTCACGCTTTATATGCTCGTTTACAATCTCTACGGTTGATGAAGCATTACTCAGGTACCAGCGTATCTGAGCAGATGGTTGACTGAAAGTGTTACATGTAAACGTCGCAAAGAAGTGTTCAATAACCTTTCCATTGTCAGGGGCACGTAAAAATGCGTTTGTCACTGGAACTGAAAAGATGTTTTGTATAATCTTTGAAAATGGTCGTAAGTGTTGTTTATAAGAAATACGATTAAAAATATCAGACAACTAAGACTGATTGGTTAACTTATATTTGAGAAAATACGGAAACGATTTCTTTCTGTATAAGCCTGATTTAAAAATATCAGACAAATCAGAGTGATGGGTAAATATTGCATTTGATAAAATACGGAAACACTGACACTGCAACATACTGACATCGAAGCAAATTCTAGAAACAAACTTAAAGCACCGTAGTTCCTCACGAAACCGTATTTCATGCCAAAAATAACTTGACAGGAATACGTAGATGTCCATTAACGGCGATATCAAATATGTTTATTGAGTTCTATTTAATTTGAATACAATAGCTGAATTGACAAATATAAATTCGCTATAACCAACAGGACATTTTTTTTTCAAGAATAATCAATGGTTAAACAGTCCGATTAGATTCGGTACCTCATAGAACGGTCATAAAACATGCTTTTTGCTCATTTTCACCATTTTTAATCTCCAAGTTTGGCATTGGCATTTGATATACGGACCTATTTTTGTGAAAAACTTAGTCATATTATTCAAAGTCCTTCAATGAAGTTACAGCCCGGAAAATATCTCGTCAGCACCGTCTCTGTCAAAGCATTGCAGCAATTGTGGCAAACGTTTTATAGTGAGGACTTCTTTAATATTTGTCATAGAAATCAAAGCTATTTTGATAATACCTTATGCGAATATATCATTTTAAAGTGTGTGTACACACATCTTAATAAAATGCATTTGTGTAACGTTCTATACTTTTTGTGCGTTGAAACAGTTTTCGATGGTTTTCTTTCACTTGATGAAAAGTAAAATAATACGATTCGTAACAGGTTTAAGAAGTATTATAGATAATGGTGTAGTTCAATCATGGTGTACTAAAATCAACTGTATCTTCTTTGAGAAAACATTTGTAGCATTTTCAATCAGTTTTAGTTGTGCAAATGTGCCGGAATTACAGGTTTATCTCATTGGTTTTCGTTCCAAGGATATCAAATACAGTACAATAAAATTTCGTTCGGGTTTATTGTTTCGTTTTCACTAGTTTATCTATATGAATTTAATGGCATGTATACATTTGTATTTTTTTTCTCTTTCTTAGAGGACATAGGTCTGTGTTAATGCAGATGCGGTGAAACTTAAAAATTGCGCGCATGCGTTTGTACATTTGCGAGGAAATATACAAAGGTTGCACCGGAATGCGGTGATACATGAAGACACGGGGATGAGTTTATGGGGCCGCAGGGATACATATGGAGGTTAAGGAACACGGGGCAGCATTAATTGAAGGAGAAGTGAGGGTAATGGTGTGATGTTCATAGCATGGTAAGTCCGCTGGGTTGTGATGTGTTACCAGGACTGTATTGATGTAAGACTGGGTCTAAGTTCGTGTGAATGCAGTCACACAAAAGGGTAGTCGGAAAACTAGGGTTGTGTTTATGCAATTGGGCGTATGTGTCAATTAATTGGGCCGCTGGGATATTAACAGGATATATACGGAGATGTAAAAATTTAAAACCAGGTCTGCGTTGATACTAGGAGCATGGGCAGGGGGGAAATAGGTAATACGGGGATAACTTCACGGGACTGAATTTTTGCTTAAATTTCACAGAGGATGCGAACGGACAAATGTTTTGAAAACTTGAAAAGTACAGTACACTAAATGATAAGTTTTAATGACAATTACTTAAGTACATTTAAGATTAAACTTACTTGATGTATCAGCTACATCTTATTCCAGACCCTTTGCATTTCTTTCTACACTTTTAATAATAAAGTGAACTTCTGTTTCTCTAGTTTTGTTTCTTTTACATCATATAGTACATTATGAGTTCGGATTTCAGTTTCCGTAAATATATCACGCACAGACTACTAACATTTCTTTTTCAAAAACTCATAAACCATCATGCTCATACATAAAGAATAATACGCATGTATTTGCTTATCAATGATATATCTCTTTACCTAGTAATTCGATGACAACATTGTTACTTCTAGAATACAAATTCCTACAGCTCCAGTTGGCCCCTTGTTGATAGCGGCTGACATGTTTCAAATGTACAGAATACGTTCCATCATCATTACAACTACAACCGTACAAGTCGTTGTTCAGCAAGAAACCTGCTCGTAAGCATTTTTTTCCGAAACGGGCACATCCTGCTTCTTGACCTGGAAGCATTGAATTTTTCCATTTGGTTTGCACTAGCGTCCCACTATTCTTTGAACATGTTAGAATTGCAGTGGTATTCTCTGGCACAATGTCTGGAGACAATGACAGGATAATGTCACTTTGAAGTACACCTTTAAAATATGAACTTTAGATATATTCGTAAATTGAAGTTGTAGTATGTATGATGCTCGGTATTGCATAACAATAGAAGTGTATATACTTTTGGGTCTTATTCGCACCAGTAAGTATTATTTGTATTCACATTTAAACAGCATAGCTAGAGGACAAGATCACTCTTTAACAAGTGTATTTGTGACACGGAGTTATATAGTATGAAACATAATGCAATAGTTTAAACTGGGCTATTTACATTCTTTCGACATTTTCAAGTATTGTGCTACATAGACCGCAATCTTTGAACTCTTAAAATGTATTATATTTTCACGATTCTTTTAAATACATGATATGTTCGAGATGAAGAAGTAGTGTCCTAGTCACGTCAATACAAGGCCGTTGTACATTGTAACTTACTAAAAATAAGTTAAAGTTAATAATAAATAAATAAATGCAGAACAAAATAAAATACAGAAGAAAATGTGATTCTGCGTTTATAATTACTAATGTATATTATCACAGATTTCTTTTGTTTTCATTTTGTCAGTACAGTAATGCTATAATGATACTGTTTCACAATTAAGGACGCCAAAATGTTTCAATACTATCCCTTTTTAAAAGGTCATGGCACTTTGTTGCGGTTATGACTAATCCACAGGCGTAACCTATTTTGTTATCTGTGATCAACTGCAATGTATATATTCCAAATAATAATCTAAAAAATGATGTGGATTCCAGAAACATTTATTATTTTACCATGATGAGGGGAATGTGCAAAAGAGCAAACTAATTTAAATATGATACGTTGCTTTGTGCAAGGGGTGAGGGGGTGGAGGAGAATCATAAAACTGTGTTTTATCTGAAAAAAATCGCAGTTAATAGATTTGTAGAAGACATCGGCCATGATGCAAATCAGATAGAGAACAATTTGCTCGAACAATTACGTTATTACTTTAATTACCCGAAATAATGTAGTAGCATTAACCTATCTATTAAAAATCCTTGGGGAGGTCGGCCATCTCTTATCGTTACGGTGTACAAATATTGCATGAATATTCTTGACAATGCATACAGGAAATTTGTATGCTTAATTCCAACACTGGAAGAAAATTACCAAATGTTTACCAATTGTCCTGTATAAAGTTCTTTTTTTCTGTACTATTCATTGCTGCACAATAGTCCAGTTTCCGTCCGAGAATTGCCAGTAAATATCATATTGCTATTACTATCTGTCTTTAACGAATAACTTTCAGCATATTGACATACCTTTCTTAAAACAAGCTGCTACAAGAAGAATTCCAAACATAAGAGGTGACATTTTTGCTTCTAGTGTTTGGAGTTGTATTGAGTGTAATTACCTGAAAAATTGTTAAAATGAAATAATATTCCTTGTCCTAGATATTGAGACATCCGCTTAAGGACTATGCTATGATGTACATTTGAAGTTGCTTGTGAATTTTGAAGAACAGGAACCTAATTGGCAATTTTTTTCTGATAAAATAGACGTCTGCCTATCAAAAAGTACTTTGACGACGAAAATAAAAAGGAAGTATTACTTAAAGAAATACCTTTGCATTTCAAGTCCATGTTTGGCTCAAGTTTTTAACTCAGTTTCAAAACTACATAGCCTGAACAAAAAGAAATCACTATCTCTATGTAATGTAGACAAAAATTGCCAGATATCTACCTGTTCTTTGAAATTTACACGGGGTAACGTACACGTGTAATTTCAAATGTACGTTATAACAAAGTACTTAAGGAGCTGGAATCAAACGCTCGAATGCAAGCAGAGTTTGGTTCTTATTGCCGGTCATTGAAGAACCAACTCGTTATTGAATATTTAGCTTTCTTGATTGCTAGGAAAGGAGGTAGGTCAGTTTGGCTGATACAAACAATGATACATACACGTATTTACCTCTTATTTTCCTGTTGTGATTGAACGTTCTTTCTACAATAATAAGACATGCGCTAATTGTTTAGAAGCTTTCAATGAAATAGGACAAGACTTGTGTTTTTCCTATCGTTTTGAAACAGGCTTTGTAGAAGTGTATATACGTTTTGAAAACAAAATAATATCGGACCTTTGCGTTATACAACTGACACACAAATTTTATGACTTCTTTGAAATCGGTACATTTTCATTATCATTGTGTTAAGTGCCCATTGTAACATGCAAAATTAGTGAATGAATACATTAGGTACTACACGTATGATCAGTATCCCTAAAACGGGACTTGATAACAAGAGGGCCATGATGGTCTTAAAGCGCTCACCTGTATATATTGCACATTCCGATAAGAAGGTGAAAGCAGCCGTTTCTTTGCGTGATTACTTGGAACTCTGTAAAGAATGTCAACAATAAAACTCCATAGACAAACTGAAGCACAATTATGGTTCATTTGTTTTACTTCGATAATCTAAGCAAAGCGCATCAAACGTAAGATCATTTTTGAATAAGTGCTATACAAAGTATTGAAACTCGTTTAAAAAACTGCACGTCATTTCATACTATTTCATAGTATTCGAATACTCAAGATTTTACGAAAATATGATCTTCAACCCGGATTGACGTCAAAAATATATAC
>JAUMHA010425660.1:0-10144 GCA_032359765.1 Saxidomus gigantea | reverse complement strand
CGCGTAGTAGTTCATCACAGTAACCTTAAAACGCGAGATACGATTGGACGCGCTTGTTTACATACGTCACGTCGTTAAGTCATTTACGGCACGTCGTCCTTGGAAAAAAAGTGCTGTATTTTATCGTTTAATGAAATACAGGCTTTTCCCTATATGTTTATATAGGAAAAGCAGCCGCTTGTGTTAGAATCCATATTAATTGAGCATGATTTCGTGCTGAGCATGAGATTGTGCTCAAGAAACGTTTATAAGCATGGGGCCTGACATCAGCATTTGGCCGCGACCTCCACATTTGATCTTTCGGGGCGAGTACTGGTCAGAAGTCAAGGGAGCAGTCATTGCGCGTGATTAGTACATGTTGTTCCGCTGAGCATAAAAATCTGCATTTGAGCTTCTGTGACCTCACGAACGGCGGCCTCCCCTCCTCCCCCTCCCCCACCCCACCCGTTCGTCTGGGTACCTCAGTGGTTAAGCATTTCTGATTATCTGAAGCTGTAAAGTCTTAAGCGCACCAGGAAAATTCATCATGTGACAAAAAATTACATATTTGTATACTGGAATTTGAATTCATGTCAGAAAGCCGTAATGGTACGCTTGTACCTGACTTCAGAGCGACCTACTCTATCGGCAATTCTAGAGTTTCTAATTAGTATTTATATTAGGAAACTTAACGCTTGGTATTCACGTAGCGAGGTAATTTTATGGTCAGTCGATTGTGAGATTCATCAGATTTCATATCAGAAGCATTGTTGGTACGCTTGTACCCGGTCATTGTTATAAGCAGTATGTCTGTTGAAATTTTTATTGGCTGATTCCTGTGACCAGTCGCAAACATAATACAACAACAGCACAAAACAAGTGACATGACAATATATGGGCGGAAAAACGACACTGACTTTTGCAAATGGATTACATGTACAAAAATGTACTACTTTTTGGGGTTCTATTTAAATGTATCGCTCTATAATGACTTTTGCAGCCGTATGGCCCGTAGGCGGCTACTGGACAGCGTTACTATTTTACTAAAAATCTTTCATTACAGTTCACTTCTGACAAATGTGAATTACCACGCTTGAGGAATACTGATCAGTACCTTGCGTCCAGAATCTGCCAAAGTCGTGATCAAAGTATTCCACTCGGTCACGAATAGAGAAAGACTGGGTGTTCACCAGATCAGCAGGGAAGCGCTTAATTTCGCAATATTTCTTTACTCGATATAATTAAGAAATAATAAATGTGTCACGGTATTTCATCATTGAATGAAATACAGTAAAGGAGTTCGGATGCGAAGGAAATAAATCATGAGTGCGAAGCATCCGAACAACAAAATTAATGTTGTCCTCACTTGTGTGTCACTGTTGAAATGCATTTAATACCAATATTAAAGAACCCGTCATGACGGAAGGTCAAAAGTTCGTGTCTCCATTAGTATGCACACACAATCACTCACATTTCGGCCGATCTTGAGTGGTTACAAAGAAGTTGAGGTCCAATTTTCATTTTATACAGACAAACCTAAAAGATATGTGTAACTACAAAATCATTTTTATTTCTATAATATTACTATAATACCAGTATGTGTTACGAATATAATATTCTAAACATTAAAAAGGATCCTTTTTTGTGTTCTCACTTCGACGATAATTCACTCGCTACGGTTTTTACAGTAATTCTTGCAAATAATATTTTGAGAAAATTCTACAGCACTTATGTCTAAATTTGTGTATGTGTATATTCATTTCATAAAGAAACGAATATGTCGATCAGGTCCGACCATTTATGGAAAAAAATACCCAGGTTATAGCGACTCTATTTAAAGTTCTGCTGATTGCATCAAGATTTCTGTTTTACAAAATTACACAAGATTCTTTTGAGTTCTGGTTATGTTTCCTGTCATGTGATCTAATCCTATCACGTGACCTACCGTGACGATGCTTCCTGAAACTTCGGTGGGGTCGCCTCTTGGAGTTTTTCCAAAGAGAGCGCCGGGCAATACCGTGTCTGACGGAATCTCTGCTTAGATTTGTTAAACCACATTTTTGTTTTTCGGCACTATCTGTGTCTTTCGCAAATGCATTTACTGGTTCAACTGAACCCGATCTACTACGACTAGCCGTTTCTTCAACGTACCGTCTATCACTGTATTTAATTGATGCACGATCTTCTTCACTTCCGTTTGACGATTCAATGTCTAGCACAGTTACGGGTGCATTGGCTGGCACTTTTTTACCTGAAGGCTTGTGACTAATGTAGCCGGTCTTTTTTCCCCTAAGTTTTTGTCTGATCAACGAGTTTTTGTCAGCTAGAAAATGGTTACTTTTCCCGTGACCTCTATGTCGAGAGTTTGCCTTGCCTGCGCGTATTGTAGATTTCGATTGACTGTCCCAATTTTTGTTTTTGGTCGAGTTCCGTAGAAGAGGCGAACTGCTCCTGGATCGGCTCCAACTTCCTTCCCGACTTTTGCTCCGGTCCTTGCGTCGATAGCGGCTGCGACTTCTGGAATATGTGTTTGAATTGGACAAAACACTTCTTGAACTTTCTGTATTTGTATTCTCCAGCCATCTCTGGATCGACCGTTTTTTGGTCGGAGATAACTTCTGTTCAAATTTAGATCGACGAGAACGGGTAATCATATTGAATATTTTCCGAGTCGTATTCATTTGTGCTGAAACGTCAGGATGATTGTCACTGCGATTTTTCGACGGCAGTGGTTTACCGCCATGTTTCAACGGTCTTATTTTATCTGGCGAGGCTACCTGATAAACGGTAAAGATCTTATCTCTTGAAGGAGTTGGCTGAATTGCCATTGGTGTATAAATTGTCATCAAACTTTCATCCTTACTTGTTTCAGCAGTTTCATCATCCACAAGTAGTGGCAAACTTTCCAAAAACCGGGAGTTCATCTTTGCAATATTTTGTTTATTCACCACAGGTTTTTGTTTGCTATTTTGTTTACCTGAATTTTTCCTTTTCTTCTTTTTACCAAAAATCCGGTTGTTGTTGTTGCTTTTATTTGAAGTTTCTGGTGAGTTTGGGAGAGGAACATTTCTGATGACAAAATTTGACGTTAGTTTCTTCATAATTGGCCTGTTCATTCCATCAGCGTTCCAAAGTTCGGAAAAGGACTGAATACAACCTTTTTCTTTTCGCAAACCGACGATTTCACTTGCAAGCTTACTTGAAATGCCTGCTTTAGAAGCCAGCGTTCTTGACGTGTAGTGATTAAGATCCGCCATGTTTGTTTATACACTTCCGGTGACGAAAAACGTCGATGACGTCAGATTCGCAAACTTTTCCAGCGTAATTCATAGGATATGTTTTCAACGGTCATTAACGTAATGTCCCAACATAAGCGCACAAGGTTCGGATTCCTTTTGGTGAATGATATTGGCGTCTTTACCTTATATAATGATATAACATTTTTATGTCTTTCTCTTTGCTGTTATGGTTGTTACTAAACAAAATTGTTCTAGAATTAAGAGAAGTGTAAACATAGAAATACAGTCAAACCTGTGATAAAAACCACCTTCGAATACAGACCACCCTGCGACGACAACAGGGACAAAACATTGCGCTATTTAGCTGTTACACCTGCTAACAAAGACCATGCGCCAATAAAGACTATGATAAGTTCTTCCGATCAGTGGTCTTTACTCACAGATTTGACTGCACAGAAGTTATTAGGATCTGACGAAAAGAAATCTTTAAAAGGCAAGTGAAAACTGCTGTAGATAATACATCGCGTGCAGTTTAGTTAAACAACATCATATACAAGAGTGTGTATATGTGGTGGATAAATAGTGTATGAAAGGAGTGTGTCGGACTCCATAATCCAGATGTCGCAAATTCGAATCCCGACAGAGAAGTTTTACCGCAATATGACTTTCTTAGCTACGAGTACAGGCCAGAATTACGGGAACCAGCTATAACGAGTTCTACAACTGATATAAAAAATAGATCGGTTTGAACTATACTAAACTTATTTAAAACTTGTAGCCGGTAGAGTCATGATTAAACAATGATTTAAGGTTACTTAACACAGTAAGTTTCGTTCAAAACGCTTATTAAAAATCTCATTAGGTAATGCTTTCTAAAAGACAATGAAAAAAGTGTGTTTTTTATAATTATTTTCTGAACTAAAAATGCTTTCCTGTCTGTATTTTTAGATAAAATGTTTTTCTACGAACTATTTTAGAAAGTAGTCATTATCCTTTAAAGAAATGGTGGCTATTAGGGAACAATTGCAAGGCGCGCCGGTTGTTTACTGTCTCGTTCGTACCTAATATAGTTCGCTTGACAACGGACTTAGGAGCTGTGGATTATTTAACTTTAAATCAAGGTTTAAAGGTTTGTTTCTGAAGTATCGAAACTCTTTGTCTGAGAGATATGTAAATGCTCGTATAAAACAGATGTAACTTGAATTGAATGAAGTCATTTCACATAAATAATCGGAATATGGTATTTTTCGTAGTTATATCTAGCTCACGTAGGCATAAAGTGGTGAGTAATTGTGATTGTCCGGCGTCTGTCAGTCCGTCAGCAATTTCGTGTAAACACTCTAGACACTACAATTTTTGTCCAATTCTAATGCCACTTTGTGACAATATTCACATAAATCAAATCTCAGTCAAATTAAAAATGCTGTAAGAACTCTAGAGCAACATTTTCTACCTAATCTGAATGAGACTTGATCAGAATCATCTAGGTCAAGTTTGAAACCACGTTACCAGAGCAAATTGTGAAATGTGTCAGAATGTTTGTCTTGATGATTGTAAAGCTCGGACACCTGGAATCAAAAACTAGGTCATGATGTCAAATGAAAGAAAGACTCGGACGGCGTTATAGGGCGATGTTGGCCCTGTTGTTTTAATGAAAAAGCCGTTGCCTGCAGATGAAATCCTAGATGTTATTGCAAATCTCACGTCAAAATATCGGAGTGTGGTTTTTTGGTGCATATTTCTGAAACAGAATGTTTTATCTACCAAGAGCAAGCGCACTAAGTGTTAATAGATTACTTGCCAAAAATACTATTCTCACTTAATTATTATTAATTTGCCGGAAATATTTTATATTGCTTACTAGTAGTTGGTTTTTGTCTATGAATGATCGCAACTCTTGTTCGGGTCAGTTTGTCCATTGTTAATTGTGTCTAAATTGTCCACTGTGATGTTGAACGAGTAATTACAGTACAACTAGAAATGTGTTATGTCAGGAACTTATTTCGCCTACTACCGTTTGGACTAAAACTCCCTATTCGTTAAGGGATCTGCTAGGCCAAACCTAGTCAATTTGTTTCACTGACCAAACTTTGACTAGATATGTGACCTCAAAACCATTAGGATCCATCTAAGACAACTGAGTGGGAGGTTCAGATGTCTAACCGTAGGAAACATGACCTTGATAATAGGACTGGTGTCATATAAAGGTCATGACCTATCTATTAAGTTCGAAGATCACAGGCCCTATCCTTGCTGTCTAAGGTCACTGTGACCTTGACATTTTACCCAATGGTTACAAAATTTGTAAGGTTTATGGCCTGGTTACGGACAACATTCCTGCTATAATTTTGACAGCATATATCTGTGCGTAGTCGAGTTACTGGTCTTGATTTTAAATGGTCACTATGACCTTGATCTTTGACTTACTGACCTCAAAACAACCTACAGGCCAAACCGATGTCGATTTATTTGTTGCGACACATTTCACAAAACAATGCAAAATCGGTCATAACAACCTCATCTGAGTAAACAGAAAATATCTGCAAAACCGATCAAATGTGGTAGGTGAATATAGGATAGAAAAACGCGATTGTGATAAAGATGTTCCAGTTTGATTACCTTACAAAGCAGTCTCTAGTGTTTAAAATATTTTCTCTTTGATTTGACCTAGTTTTTTACCCCAATTGTTATTAGCTTTACGATCATAGAAAACATTTTAACTTTTTTCAACGCTCACTGGGTGTAAAAGATGGCCTTAGTTTTCGAAATGACTTCTATACTTTGACCATGGAGGCCCAGCTTTTGATGCCACATGAACTTACTTCGAACTTCACCAAACAAACATTTTCTTTGACCAGACCTAGTTGGTTAACTTTGTCTTGACTCAACATTCAGGGTTAAGATGAACTCACTATTCAAGAGTATGTGTATGTAGATGATACAATGCTTTAGCCTCTTATAGTCTTTATTACCTCCATTCTACATAATCAGCTGTTTTGACAATCTTGGTAAAAGTCCACTAGGCAATGCCACATATCTCAGCTCTAGGCCTTGTGGTTTCAGAGATTTTTAAGGTTTTCCTATATAAGCCTATGTAAAATCAAGTGACCCCCTCCAGAAGGGTCAGTTTTGACCCAGGGGTCATGATTTGAACAATCTTGGTAGAGGTCCACTAGGCAATAATACATGCTAAATGTCTAAGCTCTTGGCCTTGTGGTTGCAGAAAAGAAGATTTTTTAAGTTTTTCCTGTACAAGCCTATGTAAAATTAAGTGGCCCCCTAGATTGGCATTCAGTCCTTACATTAACTATTTCTTACTCAATTAACTCCCTTTGCTGCCAAAAATGTAGATGATCGAGCCCTGTAAGAATAAAAGGCTGAAAGTATTTTGCTTGGCGTTTAATAAAATAGATTATCATCTAGCCTGGTGGTGAGTCTAGTTACCCCCTTGAGGTGTCAGTTTTGAGGTGGGGTCATAATTTGAACAATCTTGGTAGATGTCAACTAGGCATTTCTACGTTTTTCCTAAATAAGCCTATGATAAACCAAATGACCCCCAGGTGGGGTCAATTTTGACCAGTGGGTCATAATTTGAAAATTGTTGGTACAAGTCCACTAGACAATGCCACATACTAAATAACTAAGCTATAGCCTTATGGTTTCAGAATTTTTTAAAGTTTTTCTCATTTGTTGCAATAGCAACCAAAGTTCTGCATGGACTGGAATTCTTTGAACAACTTTGATAGAGCTTCATGCAAGGAACATCCCTGCAAAGTTTCATCAACATTGGCACAGTGGTTTAAGAGCAGATGTCCTTTGAATGAAAAGGTGGACAGACGTATGACAAACCCAGGACGGCGAGTGATCCGAATAGCTCAGGTGAGCTAGAAAGCACTTGGTCCCTTCGCCACATTTAAAGTCTCAGTTCAAATACTGAAGATCAGAACTAACTAGAGTACCAAAAAAAAATTGTAACCCAGTTTCATCAAAATCCATCAACTACATTCAACTAACATGAGCTCCCAGAAAATAAGCTAGACAATGTTTAGGTCATTATTTCTTTATTGACACAATTATATATGAGAAATGTACATGTATTCTTCTGTAACAATTATGACAATGATACCAGATGAAATGAAGGTGATATAAATGGTTGCAATATACGAAACAAATTACATTTTTAACTCAGCCTTTTTTCTTAACTTTGTAAGTATTTAATAAACAAAGCCAGACACATTAACAAAGATTTGCTACAACACAAAATTATACTTTTACTATTAAAGGTCAATGCCTTCTTTATTGGTGTTTACTGTAAAGGGATGCCATACCAATGTCATTTGTGGTAAAACTATATTCCCTTAACCTTCCCAGAACATAATTAATCTTTTCTAAACATAGTCTATGATTCTTGTTTTATACTTTGTCTTAGGATTTAATGGATTGCTTGATTCTTCTCATTTTGTTCTACATTAATTTTTGACATCACAATATTGTATCAATAAAAATATTTAAAGCCTTTCTTTTCTCATTACTTTGTAATTAAATTCTATATATTGCTTCATTTATTGAAATAAGCCTTTAGCAAACTGTTTTTCAAATGTTCTTCCATTTGTGCTGGAAAAGGGAGCAGTATGGTTACAGATCAGATCAGACTGTATGCATGTGCTGGCTGTTGAAGATCCAAGCTAAAGGCACAGGTCTGAATTCCTCACGGTTGGATTTAATCATTAACTCCCAACCACCTCATTCCCTTTTGGAAAATGCTGTAACCACACTGACAATAAAATAGATCAGTTTAACAGTTAAGACTGCTCTAAATTACAGCCATTATAATTAAGAACACATGCTCATTAAAACTCTACAACTTTTCATTTAACCTTTTAAGCCTTCTCACAATCTGCTATAATTACTCTGATATAATTAATACACACGCATTTGGAATTGAAAACACCACAGGTATTTACGTTGTCTCACTTAGTTGTTTTAAAATCCTTTGATAAATCATGATCTTCACCTTTAAAGTGAATGCCGTGCAAAATCTGTGGTGATACAAGTGGTGCAAATAACACATAAAGTAGGCTGGCATGTAAGTTTTGCTTGAAACCATATCCATATTAATGTCAAAATATGAAATTTATTTTCACAGTGTTATTTAACTTTAGACAATCCTCACAAACTCTGTAAAAACTTGCTGTTGTTGTCCATCTGACATTGGTAACGAAGTCAATTTTAAATCAAATCAGCCACTGAAATGGAAAATGTCATTTATACAGCTTTGTTCAGTTAAAATTGGATGCAATACCTATCAAAGAACTGGACTATACTGGTTGACCATTACATGGGAGCCCAAAGATCCAAATACACTGACCAACATAAAACTTTACAGGTTTATAAATGGATTTACTATGCATGAGAAAGAAACACCAATACCTCACAATCGGGAGGTGGAATTCAATCATTTGTAAGAATGTTAAACTTTATCAGTTGGGGAGTGAGTTTATCAAAACAAAATTAAAAATTATCACAGGAGCTTTCCGATTTAAGGTCATAAATTCACCTATATATTCAATTCAAAGGGAGGTAATTTAAGAATTTTAATCTTTGGGAGTCTCAACTTCGCTTTTGCATTGTGTTTTCATAAAACCTTGTTGAGTTTTCTAGTCTTGACATTAGTTTCTCTCAACTGACAGCAAAAATAATATTTTGTCTTGACAACCAATTTTGTTTTTGATAAACTGTCTGTTTTCACTATATGAGTTATCTCCCTTTTATGCATGATTAATGACTTTAACTTTTAGGCTTATTATCGCCTTTGTAATTTGTCTTATTTAAGAGTCAGAGTGAAATACATTGATTTAATATTGGGTTAAATATTTGCATAATAAAAGTGTAAAGTTTTCATTTTGGGTGAGTATAGTATGATAGATACTGTAAGTATGGCCTGCACTATACAACCCTGCACTATACAAAATGTTTTCAATGTGGTGAAAATCCTTCATGCTACTAAGGAAATGTGGAGCAGAAACAACTAAAACTATCACTGAAGGTGATGAATGAACACCCCACTCACTCAGTATATAAATTTTATGAAAAATCTGATACTTTAATCATTGGACCTGCACAACTTAGCACAGTACTTATCATTTCTGTTAAGTATAATTAAATTCTGACCATTGGTTTTGGAGATTAAGAGCGCTCAAGCTTTTAATATTATGTCGAGCCCCTGTGACCATCACCTAGTGACACATAACATGGACCATGCACACTAGGCATGGTACTTATCACATCTGTGACATATCATTAAATTGTGACCAGTGTTTTCAGAAATTTAGCATCCACAAGATTTTACCATCTCTAACCCCTGTGACCTTGACCTTTGACCTAGTGACCCGAAACATGGACCATGCACAACTAGGCATTCTACTTCTGTGATTTGGTGTCCACAAGATTCCATCTATAGACAGACGACCAAGCTAAATCCAGAATACTCATCACTTTGTGTTAAGGGGGTTTAAAAACCCCTATGTCCCCAATGTGTGGCTTTGACATTAGGACATGGATGCTGCATGTCATCTTGATGAGGTGAATATTTGACCTAATTTGATTAAATTCCTTAATAAGGATTGGACATTAAAACCAAGTCATACTGCCCGACCAACAATATACAAACTCTTATATAGGCTAAACTTTGTTTGTGAGGGGCAATGAGCTCCATTTTCCTCAAAATGCAGTACAATGAAATTATTTGTAAAGTTTGACTGTATCCTTACTGGTGATAAGCACAAGTTCTGACATGAATGAATGTATTTAGAAATGAAACAAAATGTGAAAATAAATCAAAGAAAATTTGAACAAGAGCTGTCCCTCACAAGTGACGAATGCCCCCGAAAGAGGTGCCTCACAGTCTGTGTCCTCTCAATGTGCTC
>JAUMHA010425638.1:0-10146 GCA_032359765.1 Saxidomus gigantea | reverse complement strand
TAAAAACATTACACAGACTTAACTTTAGTAAGCTTGTACATTACCTGTACCCAATCCATCAGGGAATGGTGATAATGCATCAGAGAAATATATCATCAGTGAAAATACCATCGTTGAAAGAAATTTTACGAACGACATCCATGTTGTCAATTTCCAAGCAGTACGTTCTATCTTTTTCACTGCTGTTACATTCTCATCAGAGCCACAGGATGGTTCTTGAATAGTGAATGCTGACGTTGACGGTCTGTTCTTTTATCAATAACAATGAAATATATATATCTATTAACACTGAAACATGTACGAGACACCGTGTTGTGATGAAGCATGTACTATACATCATGTTGTGATAAAACATAACATACTTGAGGTGACGAGTGTTATACTTGAGGTGACAAGTGTTATATAACATAGATACTGTTTTGACCATTAAATCTCACTCTACAATAAGTGCAGGAGACAGGTTAAAACTATGACTAGAACACGTGTTTTCACGACCCTAAATGTACAAAAATCTGAATTAATATTAATATATCAATATCTGGGAAAAACATATACTGTTTTTGCAAGCAACGGAATATCTTTAACGGCAATGGTTAACGATATATGGGAAAAAATAAAACGTTCAAAAACCTGAATAAAATTTAACAAACTCTAGATTAACCACCATAAAATTAATATATTTTCTAACTATCACTAAACAATATTATTGTTTTCAATTGATGGTAACGTAATTACGCATACCTACAGTGCATCGGATAGAGAAACAAAATAGCTACTAGATACTTCTGGACAGAAGGTATCCATGGTAAACACAAAACATCTCTATTTTTTTCATATACGCCGTAAATGCGTGTGTCTAGTGATTAACGCTTTGGACTACCAATCCGGAGATCTCCGGTTCGAATCCATGCCGGGGCAAAGCAAATTGCAGAAACGCTTTTCAGTGCTTCCCTTCCATCTAGAGATGAACTGGTAAGATACCAAGAGGTAGTCTCGCGTGTATCAGTGCTATACACCCGACACGAAAAGAACCAATGGGTCTATTAGTAATGAGCTAGGGTCTGGTACCCGGATTTTCTTGTATCTGCATCTGTCTCTTGAGTCTGCGATTGTAAGGAGTTTGGCAATTTCACCTGAGGAAAAATCAATTTTCCTCCGGGAACATTTGATGGTAGTTCCTACAGGTCTTTCGTATGCTGGCAATAATTAGTTTAAAGACGGCGGATAACAAAGCTAACCTTGAGCCACATGTGACCTAAAAAACAAAACGCATAGTAAATCTAAACGTTCAAAAATATTGATAAAATGTAACAAAAGCTGGATTAACCACTATTAATTTTTTTTAATAATGGTAACGTTCTTAGGTATACATTAAGGAATGAAATATATTTAATTGAAAACGGACAGTAGATAAAGAATATAATAAGTTTGTCGTAAATAAATTGACTGGATGGCAGGTGTGAAGCTCGTTTAAGTAGATATCAGTTGCTACCGAAGGCCTTAAGTGTATAAATACCTCATTCGTTGTATCCTGAAAGCATTGAGACGTGTCGATATATTCCCATGTGTTTTCTACTAGGTACTTCTGGACAGAAGGTATCCATGGTATTGATAAACACAAAACACCAACGAAGGGTATCACTATTTTTTCCTTGGGAATCCTTCTCAACAAGTACATCGTAAGTGCTATACCTGCTATTTCAGCCATCAAAGCTATTGTCCAGAACACATAAGCCCATTTTCCTCCGGGAATATCTACAGGTTGTCTCGCCTGTTCGTTCCTCTGTCGGCGTCGATTAATTAAAAGACGTATATTGTCCAACAAAGGAACGACAAATACACAGTTCATCAGCAATATCGTGTGCTGTGGTTTGCTTATTCCAGGAATGCAGAAGACAAACATGCAGATCCCAAATGATTCTATCACGCTCATAATTGTAGCCTAGAAATACATAGAACAATCAATTAGCAGAATGTTCAGACGCACGATTGTTCAAATCGTTACCGTTAACTTTGCATTAGAGAGTCCAAATCAACGAGTTTAATTTAATATTTCGCCATACAAGTTCAATAACATTTTTTTAATATACTTTCATATTGAATATGAACATTGACATTCTGTTACCAAACAACAATAAATGAATCTTGAAATTTGTAAGACAAATAGCGAACTATTTTACCATAGACATTTTCTTTAGTGCGTATTAATAGAATCGATTCAATATTGTTGTTTACGTGACGTCATTTAATAGGAGAAACTGTGACGTCACTTATATGGTAGGAATTTTAGTACCAATCCGCCATCTTGTTTTGAAAAACGCAAGACAGATTTGTGCTTTGAAATGTGAATAAATCATCTTGATTTTTTTCTCTTTCTTATGAATCCATGCAAAACATCATTCCTGCTCAGCCAATCAATATTCGGATGATATTCGTACCAGTAACTTTCGTTACAAGACTGGTATTGCGTGCCCTAAAATATTCGTAGAATACTGAACAAACTCTCTAAGGCAAATTAAATGGGGCAATTTAACAGTATATAATAATATATGGTACTGCACGTTGGCAGGATATGATACTGAATGTTGGCAAGGAAGGGAGGTCCTAACGATCAGCTGTACGGAATATTTTATCTGCTTACAAACATTGTTTCAATGAGGTTTATTTGTGGAAGTTTGACATTTATTACAGTGACATAAAATTGTAGCTTAAATGAGAAAAAAACTATGATAATTTTCAAGTAGATGTAACAGAGTTTCTTATTTAAATTGGTTTGATTTTTAGGGCACGAAATAACGGTTCTGGTTGCGAAAATTATTGATACGTATATCAACGGGGTATTGATTGGCGGAGCAATAATGATGTTTTGCATGGATTCATAAGAAAAAGAAAAATGTATATGAAGAGGATTTATTCAGATTTCTAAGTACAAACCTATATTTGTAGGAAAAGTAATGCGTTTTCAAAACAAGGTGGTAGATGGCAACCGGAATTTTTTACCATGTAAATGAGATCACGGTTCCTCTTATTAAATAATGTTGAGTGTTAACAACAATATTGAATCAAATATATTGATGAGCAAACCATACACAATAAACAAAATGTACATGCATTAATAGTTCGCTAGATTTCTGATAAATTTAAAGATTTTGTTCTTGTTGTAACCTGTCTGTTACAAAAAAAAACATTAAATAAACCCTTAAATTCGTCAACCAACTAGCATATCATTTTACCATGTACATTCTCTTTAATGCGTATAGATCGATTGTATTGTTGTTTATATGTGACGTCGTTTATCAGGAGAAACTGCGACGAATTATAAAATTTAGTACATTTTAGTAACGGCTGTTTTCTGTGGGTGGGGATTGCAAATTTTGAAAACCTTCTAAATGATGACGATGCGGAGTCACATCAAAAGTTCCAACACAGAAAAAGGGCTACATACAAACATTGAATGAATGTGTTTTGACAAAGAGTGTGACATTCATAATTTACTATTGAATATGTTGTAAAATAAAATATGCCACGTTCTATGTATTGTCACCTTTGTTATCAAGTTCCATGTCTTGTTACGATAGGTAACAGTAAATGTTTCATAATATAAACATATGTATAGCATTTTTAAAGGAGTATGTTATTTCGAAACACGTTAAATTTACTAAACGTTTTGTTTATGTTGTGTAGCAATTTTCAAACAAACATTTCAAAGTAAGTTACTGTTTCCAAATTATTCTTAAATGGGTTTTTGTAAGGAGGTTTTCTTTTAAAAGTCCTATTAGTATATTTTTACAACATTGTATCGACTAAACTTACCACAAACCATTTTCCCCACTGCGAAGGATAGTTCCGGTCTCTTCTAAGCAACCCACACCAAACGCCTCGAATTAAATTAACTACATTAGGTGCTAGTGCTATAATTTGTAGCATAACAAATAGTCTAGACCTGTCAATCAAGTTTAAACCATTTGTTGCATTCATAGCCTCTGATAACGCTAGTAAGGATATTTTGCTGGTGACCAAACATGTCAGAAAGAGCAAGGCTATAATTATCGATGTAACCCATTTTACCAGAACAGCCTCCCTCGAGGCTGTTTGATTTTGTTTAGGGGCTGTGGCGTTCTCCTGTATCTTTGCTAGACGGTCAATAACTAACTTAGGCCGTTCGTCAGTCATTCTACTGATTTCGGAAGTTTCTTTTTAGGCAAAAATGTTTGTTTGGCAGGATTCTGAAATTAAAAGAACACATTTAGAAATGGTAAGTGTCGAGAGAAAACAAAGTTCAATGACAATTCTATTGAACAAGATTACAATGTAGTATTCAAGAAAGCACAACACATTATATAACTACCTTACATTGCACATATGTCATGAAGTAGTGACTCAACTAGGAACAGATCCTATTTTACACAGAGGTATTAACACCAACGAGCCGCAAACAGCGATGTGTTTAATATAGCAGATGCACTTGCGAAATACAGAACGAAAACAGTCACCAGGTAGAGGTTTGTAGTACCGGAATGACATCCTCGGGCACTACACTGAGCTTGAGGAAAATACTTTTATGTTACTCTCATAGCAAATTTTCTTATACGTACGTGTGTTACTTTTAATTGTATGTGTTTGCTGTTTGCACTTTCGTAGTTATACTTTATAATGCATGTTAATTATCCAACGTATCAATAAAACAGTATTACCGATATGTCTTAGGGATAAACAAACTTGATCCTCTGAAATGCGTATATAGGACTTACACATAATTTGCATATATAGTGCCCGTTAAAATAATATTTTGATGAAAATTATATCATGTTATTATATATTTTCGGCTGTATTTAATTTAGGTCTAAAACAAATGTAAGACAGTAGAACAATGACTTCTTTCAGTGAATAATTTGGTTGGCATTTTGCAATGCAATGATTACAGCTAATATTTTATCATGTCGTTAATAGTAAAACATAAAAGTAGAATACAAGTATTGTGACTCAGTAAACATTAAGTAAAATACTTGAATCTTAATTGAAACCGAACATGTACACCATAGAATTGAACGGCAATGCCATATATGCATGATTCTTGAAGATAAATTTCATTTCATAATGGGATGTCTGGTATACATAGACTTCAGGAGGCAGTACATTAAGAAACATTCCTGGAAAAACCCAAATAATCCAAAGTTTGTTGAGTTGCTAACATCTGGAAACATTCATATTTTACTAAAACTGTTTACTTTTGTACTGAAGTCGTCATCTGAACATTGTCTTTTTGGTCACGTTTTAGTTGACTTCTTTAAAGATAAATAACATATTTATGTGTTGAAAATGAAGAAATGCGTCATTCCTCGAAATTACCGCGTGAAAGTTTAACATGAAGACATGAATTCTAAAACGGATTGTTCTCCATGCAACATATGATCGAAATATTTTCCAATATTCATAAAGTCTTCTTTAAGTCTTTTTCAAGTTGGATTCGATGTCGGGGTTGATGAAAGTGTTCTAGAATGTTGTCATTGACTATGAGTATTTCATATGTGACTTGATGTGAATGACTTGTAAATGGAAATTTAACAAACTTACACATACACTGCTGACGGCAAGTCATTCAGTCTTTGTAACCACTACAGTTAATTATCAACCCTAACACTATCCGCTGTTTGCTATTAAGTCAGTTTATGTTCAATACAACTAATAGTACTGCCTAAATTGAAAGATGGATAAGCAAATTTGTAAATTTTATGGGATCAGGTAAAAGGTAGAGATTGGGAAAAGCGTTTCTACTTGATTGAAGCTTCTATACTAAATGTCATTGTCTGTTACCGTAACTGCATAACTGTATAAGACTAATGACTTTATAAGATATACGTCAAACAATAAAAATAGTCTTATGTAATGTAATATTCGTTCCAAAAAGTAATGCTTGCTTTAATACATGTGTGTATGAGTACTGGTCCTACGTCTGCAAACTTGAAATATCGTTCCAATAAAGATCTAACATGTACAATTTCATCCGCATATAGCAACAAATAACAACACTAATCCACAAACTTTCTTTTTAACGAATCTTATTACAGCACCAACGGTATTGAAGATATGGTGACAGAAAAGATTTATTTTTATACATTAGTCACATCTTTATCCTGTCGTCTCTAACGGGAATACGACTTTAATTGAAACTATCTCTGAAATATCATATTTAAACCTAGTGGCATTTTTTTAAATCTTTATATCTAACTAGCAAATAATCTTGTAAAGTACATCAATACCGGTCATCAGCCGGAAACTAGTGCCTTGATGCCTTTCAAAATTTGTATTATTGTGATCTTTTTTAAGCATGTTTTTTAAATCGCTTATTATAATGCCGATGTCGTATGTCGGGCGGGCAGGCGGGCAGGCGGGCGTCAAGCATTGGGTTCCGCTCAATAACTTTAGTTATGAGTGACCAATTGCAATGGAACTTGATGTGTAGGTAGCTTGCATAGAGACACAGCTTAGAATTGCATTTCGGGTCACTAGGGTCAAGATCAAGGTCACTTTTACTAAAAATAGAAAAAGGGTTTCCGCTCAATGACTCCTGTAAGGAGTGACCAATTGCAGTGAAACTTTGTGTGTAGGTAGCATACGTAAGGAGAAAGGTTGGGATTGCATTTGGGGTCACTACGGTCAAGGTCAAAGTCACTGTTACTAAAAATAGAAAAATGTTTTCCGCTCAATAACTTGATTTAGGAGTGACCAATTGTAATGAAACTTGGTGTGAAGGTAGCTTGTGAGGAGAGAAAGCTTGGAATTGCATTCAGGGTAACAGGGGTCAAGTTCAAGGTCACTGTTACTAAAATATTGTTTTTAGTTTATAGATAAAAATAAAATGGGGGTCAAGGTCGCTGTTTCTTAAAATGGATTTAAAATTGAATTAAATTAAATTAAAAAGTATATTTTTTAAATGTTTTTAAATTGTTTTAAGCAAAAACAAATTTAGGGGCCAATGTCACTGTAACTAAAAATAGATTTTTTTGTTTTAAGCAAAAATATTTTTTCATGTCAAGGTCACTGTTCCTTCAATTTTTAAATTGTTTTAAGCATTGTTTTAAGCAAAAAGAAAATAATTTCTTATCAAGTGTGGGGCAATGTGACTTTTTTATTCTACAATTTCTACAGGCGCTTTGTTGGCATTGCCGCGTCTTCTTGTTTACACTCTAATATGATAATATATAATGTTAAATCTTCCTGTTCCGCTGGTAAAGACTCAATAAATGGACAAAACATGACATTTAACTTGGATTGTAATCTGGGTTAAAACAAAGTTGTGTATTGATGTGATTTTGTTAAAAAATAAACATTGAAATTTCCCACATGTCCTTGAGAGCTTTTGTGTATAGCGATTAGATTTCTTACTCATTATACTCGAAGTATGTTATATCTATGTAGAGCACATTCATATTTTATAGAAAGTAAAAAAAAGAACTGGGCCAAAAGATGTTGTTGCTCTTATCCGGAATTTCGATATATCCGCAATTTACTGTACAACGAAGTATAACCGGGATAGATTGCGAAAAGCCGTCCACAGTATTCTACACAGCTGGACATACATGTACCCCTTTAAATTGCTGTTGTTTGGAACAATGAGTCAGTGTTTCATTTTACTTTTATCATATTACATGATATTGTATTGCCTTTTTGCATATCGTATTATTCAGGCGATATTTCTAATAAACAGATCTATATCATATATCAAATCAATGTCATTTTGAATACCAAATAGTACGTTCCAGTTACCTATTTTATGTATGTTGGTCTTTAAATTACACGCATATGATAAGCAAAAGAATATCAGAATGTAACTAATTGAATAAGTAGGCATGATGTAATGCCTGCATAACAGTGAGACGGTATTAGCCTTGATTTATTGGAAAGAATTTCATATCTACACTTAGTTGGTAGGAACTGCAGACTTTCCTGAGTAACAGCTTCAATGCAAAAGTTCAGGTATTTATCCCGACCAGGTTTTGGTGTAAATGTAGAAGTACTTTTATCTAAAACAAGTATCTGTGAATATAATCAATCACTAAAGCAAATGTATATGTTTCAACTGATACTTTAAAGAGAGGCGTTATAAATAAGTTTTGTTCATGACATTGTTTTCAGATGAACCAAAGAGTTTAAAGAAAAGGGGTTCTTCATTCCACTTGCGTGTATAGAATATCATGTAGCTCTGAATGCTTTTCATACTTGAAAGAAAAACGGCAGAAAAAAAAGACATGCCAAAGAGCTCAGTGCATGTAGTCTTCAAACTGCCAAACCGCCAATGGACAGTTATATGGAAGATAGGGTCAGCATGGTACCAAACTAATAAAAATGTGTTAGTTAATACTCCAACACTGTTTTATGGTAAATTCCAGCTAGAACTCGAAGTTGTTGTCAAAGACAGACGCATATCACCTAAGAGAATACACGTGGAACGAGTTATAAGATTTATCAAACAATTTAAAATTATAAAATCAGAACGTATCATGTAAGTTTGTTCCATTATTTTGAATTTTCGAAAAAACATTGTTGGAAAACTAGCTTAACTTTAGATAGTCAATGCATGACAAAGTCAGGACACGAATGTGTGCATAAATACTGGATTCTATTACTTTCGAACTCTAAGTGTGACATTGACCTTTGAAATAGAGACATGTGTCTTGCACGCGACACGTCGTCGTGGTGTGCTGAACAGTTGTGACAAGTTGTTTTAAAATATTTCAATGCATTACAAAGTTACAGACAGCCCGGACAAGAATAAAGAAAAACACGGGTAGACGGACAAACAGACAGGCAGACGAATGCGATTTTAATATGCAACCCTTCGAGGGTATGAAAATACAAAACGAGATATAATTGTTCAAATAGTTATGAACATAGAATAAATTGATTCTTTGTTTTCTGTTTTCATTTGATGATTTATATTAAGTAATAAAAAGTGAAAAGATGTAGTATTTAAAACATAAATTTACATTTATTTTTACATTTATTAGGATTATAGATAACAATGTAAAATGTTTTGCTTATCATTCCCCGTACAGTTAAAACATCTTTTGTTCAGATGATACTAGTAATGCTGTTTTTATGCTTTTATACTTGAAAATATACTTCTTATCCTTATTATAAATATCATCTTTTCTTCCAGATATTGAATCCCCTCTAGTAATTAATTCTTAGTGAAAAATGGCCATCCGTAATATGGAGACAGTTGTTTTTAAGAATCCATGTTTAATCTCTGTGTTTACAGATACAGATCTGTAGTTTGTCTGCTTCCGCTTATCAGCAGAGCGTGTAAAACTGTCCCATTACAAACTAGCGATTCCTTACAATGTCGTTGAACATTTTAACCGGACACTGTGATCCTTGTTGTAGGTACCTGCGATTTGTATGATAAATTGCAAACACCACAAACCTTGACGGGCCAGTTTACTAAATTGATGGATACATTACAAACACATGAAGGAGTGACATATGTGTCAGTGATGCAAACCATACACAGAAAGCTATCGTTAGTTCCAGTAAGATATCATGTAAACTGTACACGGTGCATGGAGTTGACAGCTTCAATCTACAACTAGGGACCCAACTCAAGTCACGATCCAACCAAAGCTTTGTGATTGAAAAGTTTCTGGTCAAACGACAGTATCGAATTGGTATGTGCAGCAGATGGCATACATATTTCACACCTCGGAAACCGAACACCTGGCAATATTGAACAATGTATCGATGAATATGCAATAGTATGAGTGTACAGACAACTGTATACTGATACTTACTATGATAGGGTTGCTTAGACTATTCAGAAAATGTTGAGAATAATATGTGTGAGTGTAATAGACAGTGCGATCATTCTATACATGTATGTGCATGGCAATGTCAGTTGCGCAGAAGCCTTCAATTAAAGGTCCATTACTAACACCAATTCGAATTTTCTTTTAAACCTGGAATCGCTACAGGGTCTTCTCAGAAGGAAAACTATGACATACTGCATTGAATGTGACCATATTGTGTTGAAAATTTGAGCTTAGCAAAAGAATTAATAAAGTATATTTTGCCTTTCAAAAACGAAAGTAGGTTTTCCCGTTTTCAAATATCTTTGTAATTTTCCAGAAATCTCCCAGAGAGAGGCTG
>JAUMHA010425615.1:0-10146 GCA_032359765.1 Saxidomus gigantea | reverse complement strand
AGTGGAAATACCAAGTTCAGGCTGTATTTCTGACAGATATTCAAATATTTAGGTGTTTTAAAACATTAATAAATTTTTAAGAACTACTGAACATGTTAAATTTCCCGAGCTTCTTGAGAAATGGAAAATTCATACATACTCAAGGTCACAGGTGAGTGTAGCGTACCAGGGACCCAAACAGTGAATGTTAGATAAAAATAGCCTAATGATTATATATCATTGATAGTAACTAGGCTATTTTGAACTAAAATCACTGTATGGGCCCCTGGTACGCTACACTCACCTGTGCTCAAGGTATGCTTATACATGTAGTCAGTGTTTTGAATTGTATACATGCAGTATTTACTTATTGTAGGTATCAGTTATTAATTTGAAAAGACTTTTGTAAAGCTAAAAATGAAAAAATGTAAAAACACTTCTATGTGTTCATGAATACGTTTGTAAAGAATGTTTCTTTTAGAAGCTGTTCAGATTCTATATAGCTCTAGCAAAAAGAATATAAAAGTGCTTTATAACTAAGAGAAGTTTTACAGAGCCCTACTTTTCTAACTTTTATAAGTTTGTTGCAGGTCTTGAAAATCTATAGCTACCCCCTCAGTGACTTGAAATCACTATAACCTCTCATTGATAGAGAGCCATGGGTTCAAGTCCTGCTACCGATCACGGCTCTTTATGCAGGGCAAGATTCTAGTACTGGCCTTTCCCAGGAACTGCCGGACTATTTAAGAGCCTACATACAGTAAAAACAGGTATTAAAAAGAAGAGAAATGCAGACTTTAATTTTTTAACTTAAAAAATTTCAAGTATAGAATACAATAGAATAAACTTTATTTCCAATCAGACATATTTATCATTTTGAAGAATTTTTTTTTTCATTGGAAACTATGAACAAGCAACTTTAATACATGTACAAGTTCTCCATTTTTTCGCCACTCGTTTATCTCGTAAAAGAGTATATACAAGGTAAATTCCTGTTCCATTGAAAAGATATTTTGCTTTAATGTTTATGGAAAAACATCAGGAAGACTTTCAGTTAACAAAACATGTTTTTGAGCAACAATATGTTCAGGAAGTTAACAAAAATAAAAACATTCTTTACGTTGGTTTTACAAAGGGATTCATAACCGTCATTATAGGTACTGACAAAGGGAACAAACAATCTGTTTTATAACTGACATTGTTTTAGTTATTCGAAAATACTTTTTCTATTGTTCTGCACACAAATTGTTTTACCTACTTTATAAATCACAGAGTAAATGCTAAACAAACAAGAGCACCGCCTGCGGGGTGACTGACGCTCGTCTGATTTCATCCTTCTAAGTTTATTTATCACCATTTTTGAAGTAACAGTGTCCTTGACCTTGGCCCCAGAACACAATCCCACAAAAGGTTTTCATAAGGATAACTAGACACTAAGTTTGGTCACAATAATTCAACTGCAACTAAAGATGTTGTTTTTTTTCCCATTTTTTTATTTTTAGAAAAAAAAACCTGGACTTTAACCCCATGGGCCCCAAACACAATCCCAATTAATTAAACAGTCTTTATTCATATGTATTACACACTTAATAATTTAAAGTTACATTATGTCAATTGTAACTAAAGATGTTGAACATATTACTGTTTTTTCTACTTTTAGTATGTGACCTTGACAATGACCCCAGGAGCCCCAAAACCCAACCCTATCTTCTTAAATACTTACTGCAAACAAAAGTTGGTTACACAATGTCAACTGTAACTAAAGATATTGAATATAATACAGTTTTCCCAATTTTAGTAACAATGACCTAGACCCCTAAAATACAATCCAATTAAAGATATTCATAAATACTTCTTATACACTAAGTTTGGTTGCATCATGTTGACTGTTACACAATTATTGTGTATGTGAAACTTTCTAAGTTTAGAAGGGGCAATAATCCAGCCAAATACATTACAGGGTTATGTAACTTGTAAAATTCTTCCTTTATACTATTGTACATTTGATAGTGAACAGGTATTCCAAGTTTAAAAGTGATAGCTTTGATAGTTTGCATGTAAGTGACCTAAGCACAAAACTTAATAAATCAGACTAGCTCAAAATTACAAAGTCCAACATACTACAATATCCCCCTCCCCCTCCCCTTCCAAATGTGTGACTCAAAAACCCATTCGATATGTTGAAGTCAGTATCCATTTAATGTTTGTGAAAAATTTGAAATCAATCTAACAAAAATTGAAGAAAATATGTCCAATTCTCAAAATCAACCAAAATCCATCAAAATTCATTTTTTTACCCCAAAAAACAGGTGAGACTCAGCATCTTTAGGATACAATGTGAAGAAGGGTATTAGATGAACAAGTTCTCCAAGTTTCAAAGTGATAGCTTTGATAGTTTCCATGTATACTAAGTGACCTTAGACGCAAAACTTAACCAACGTCGCCGCCGATGACGACAAGTGACGACAATAGCTCGTCATTTTTTCAAAAATCAGATGAGCTAATAAATAAGGATAGTAATGTAAACAAGGCTTAATTAGTATAGTTATAACACATTTAAGTAAGGCCTGTCCTGGGCAGTATATGTGAGATGGTAGGTTGCCTTGGGTTTTCTCCGGGTTCCTACAACAGTAAGGTCACTATAAATGCCAACATCTGTGCAGTCAATTCAAAAAGTTTGCATTAGCTTATGTTTATATTTGTTGTTTGTATCCTGCCGGCTTTTTATAAGATTTTTTTTTTTAAACCTTAATGGACTACTGAATTACAGAAATTTCAGCCCTGGCTAGTCATTTCATCTCCTAAAACCTTAGATCATTCAGAATCCATAACTGAAAATCATGCTTGCATTTCAAAAAATCAATTATATCTTTAATATGAACTTTCAAGTTTTTTAGAAGATATTCATGATGTAATGCTAAAATTAATAGTTTCACCTGTTTAACAGTTTTTATTACATTATTTAAGCATTTCCACTTAATTCATCACATTTTATTTACAATTTTCATACTTCTTTCTATAAAGCTAATTCTCCTAATGTGTGATGCCCAATTTTCAATCATATCAGTCAAGTAAAAAACAACTCCATGGTCCAGTGGTTAACGCTGAAGACTACCAATCCGGAGGTCTACGGTTCGAATCCCGGTTGGGGTACCAGAAATTGCAGAAACGCTTTTCAGTGTTAACCACTCATCTACAGATAGTGGTTTGAAATGCAGTGGTTATATATAGTATCGCGTGTATCTGTGCTATACACCAGGCGGGTAAAAGCACCATAGGGGAAAGAGTCTACTATATGTACCCGTATTCCCTTGTTTGCATCTGTTTCTTCAGTGGTCTTGGCAGTTTCACCTAAGGAGAAAGTCCTATGGTCAGCTGGGACTCTAAACAATCTCAATCATACAACATTGCACACACAGTTAATCAAGAGGTGGAATGACTAGGGGTGAAAAGTCATGTTTGAGTGGCAAATACTGACTGGTCAACTCGATCGTGGCTAAAACATGGTGTTATAATGTCAAAGTGTACTATTGATAATGAATTATTGTAATATTAATACTCAGTGTATTCCTTACTTGAATTTTATAATTGTAAAAGTTTCAAAGTTTAGTAGTCCAGTAATGGCCCTTTCAGGACAATTAAGACATTAACAAAAACAAATGTACCGGTACATTGTACAACTTCAGTATTGAGCAAATTTTCACATATGAGTGGAGAATGAGGTGGCCTGTTACATAAATTCTATTTAGAACATACTTATAAGATTTTTTTGCAAAATAATGCTAACGATGTTTTCTTTTTATCTTCACGGTATTAGGATGTTTTAAATAATATTGGCATGAAAAGTATTAATTGAAAAGATATTTATAATTTAATACAACTTTCAAGAAGTAACTACTTTTTGCTTGGACTTACGCAGCCACATTCTTCCACAAACAAGTCCACCCAATGACGCCTTGCCTTATTATATCACTCTTTGAACTATAAACAAAAACTTATGTCACTGCCACCACCCAAATCATAACGAAGTTTCAAATTTATTTAAGTTTAGATGTTTTGTCTCATACATTTTTATCGATTGGTTTAATGATGGAACTTTTTAGAATCATATTGTTAAGTGGTGAAAGGTACATTTCTGGGTTTTCTGGTATACTGTTAAATATAGAGCGATGATGATAATATAAAACTATATTTTTTTAGTAACAGTGACCTTGACCCTAGTGACCCACAATGCAATCCCAAGCTTCCTCTCCATGCAAGCTACATCAACACACCAAGTTTATTTGCAATTGGTCACTTCTTACTCAAGCTATTGAGCGGAAAACATTTTTCTATTTTTAGTAACAGTGACCTTGACCTTGAACCAAGGTGGTTATAACATAGGCTCTGCACATCGTGTCAATATGGTGACCTTTAGCCAGCTTGGTTGGTTCACCGGTTCTGCACATCGCTTAGTTGAGGTGAACATCTAACCAAAGTTTCATGAAAATCCTTCGAGAGGTTTAGGAGATATGGAGCGGACATGATTTTGCCTGACAGAAGGACTGATGGACGGACATCCATGACAAAAACAATACATCTTCCACATATTCTATGGGGGAGACATAATTCAGCACAACTTACAAATTAACTGAGAACCTGATGCAGATTTTGTTTGTGTAAACACTATAGATATTTAAGGGATTTCCAAGTACATGTACTTTGATACAAATAGCTTTTGTCATATTCATAAAATAATTGTATAGCGTATTCATACGTTAGTTGTTTGATACCACACATTTCTGTAAAACTGAAAAGCAATATCTAAGTTTATATAGATTGATGAAAATGCCAAAGTCAAAGTATTGACTATCATTCTTCATTGACTTCTGTATCCTGATATCATAACTCAATATAAACTTTTAATCCTTAAAGGTCCACTACTAAGCGAAAATCAAGTGACAGTTATTTCAATGGAAAGTACATTACCTTATGCAAGACACTAAATAATGTAGATTGGCAGGTTAAAATTTACAAAAAGTGTTTGAAACACGAAGAAAAGTATGTGTATTATGTTGAAATCTCAGTGAATTGACAAAATGACCACCCAGGTCTTTTTAACTTTCTTCATAACGCATAGAAAAATAATTGTAAATGTACTGTGATTTATTTAGAATTTCTACCCAACTTTCATTTTTTATTAAAAATAACTTATTTCTGTGCTTATATATATATATCTGAATTTTCACTTTCCTAAGTAATGGACCTTTAAACAAGAGCTGTCCCTGGTAAGTGATGAATGCCCTCAAAAGAGGTATCTCACAGTCTTTGTCCTCTCCATGTGCTCAACCATTATGCCATGCAATTTTAAAATATGTCCATGCATGACAAAGTTACCATGCATACAGGACTTCATAACTCCATAAGTGTGACCGTGACCTTTGAGGTAGAGACGTGGGTCTTGCACGCGACACGTCATCTTGATGTGCTGAACATCTGTGCCAAATTATTTTAAATTTCTTCAATGCATGATGAAGTTACAGTCTGAACACAAATTAGTGCATATATAAAGGATCCCAAGATGAATACCTTTAACCTCTAAGGTAGGAACGTGGGTCTTGTAAGCGACACGTCATCTTGATGTGCTGGACATCAGTGCCAAGTATTTTAAAATCCTTCAATGCATTACAAAGTTACAGCCTTGACACAAAACATTGTAAGGACAGACACAGGGACAGACGGACGGACAGTGCGATTTTAGTATATGCCCACCTTTGAGGGCACAAAAATATTGAACGTACTTGGTTAAGTTTCTCAACTGCTTGTTGTGCTTCAGGTCTTTGTTTTAGTTCTTTTTCATCTTCAAGGATAGCTACCATGTCATCTATAGATTCGTTCACTTCATTGTCTTCTAGTTCCATCGTAGCTGAGTGGAATATTGTATTTCGCCTTCTCAGTGTCTGTTATAAAAACAAACAATCCTATGAATTTATAAGATTAAAGAAAGGTTAAAGCTGACCTTGTGGTTTCAGAGAAAACTTTTAAAGTTTTTCCTTTATAAGCCTATGTAAAATCAAGTGACCCCCTTTAATTTTCTGCATGGGATGGAATTCTTTGAACAACTTTGATATAGCTTCATGCAAGGTTTTATCAACATTGGCCCAGTGGTTTCAGAGGAGATGTCGTTTGAAGGAAATGGTGAACAGAGGTACAACGTACAACAGACGGTGACTGATACAATAGCTCACCATGGCACTTTGTGCTAGGTGAGCTAAAAATAAAAGCATGTCCATTAAATAACTGAGTTACATGATCATCTTACAGAAGTCCACTGTATAGATACATGTGATTCTATTTTCTATTTTATTCAGGAAGCACTGGATTTTTCATTTCTTATAATACTTCTATGCAGTACAATGTTTGGCTATTTCTGAAAAATGAGCAGGAAAAAAGTTGACCATTTAAATATTTTTGTACACTAGCTGGTTCACAACTTTCATAATTGGCAGTAGAATAGAAAACTGGAATCCGGTCCCGACAATGATATTTATATGTAAAACCAAATCTACTGCAAAAGTTAAGAACTACAAAAATGTTACCTTGCTAAAGACATCTGTACCACTTCCATCTATTGTACATGAAAGATGCACATGTAGACCAATGTTGTTGATAAATACGTGAAGTAATCCAGCTGTGTCAATATCAGATGCCTTGGATTTGTCAGAATATCCAGGTGAATGGATAAAACATTTAGCAACTTCCCATGGATCTGAACACCATTTCTGTATATCTGCGTTCCTCCAGTTAGGTGTTGGTGGCTGTGAGCCGTGGGAATCATGGCAATCCAGTATTTCTTCCATTATGGCATCACACACATTATTCGGACACGGTTTCTTTTTTGGATTCAGGCAGCTACAATTCTTTAAGCCCCTTGTGCATTTGTTTGTACCTGTTCTTGCATGCTTGGGTCTGAAACTTCCAAAGCTACACTGGTTACAGGTTTGTCCAGGTGTGTGTTGGATATTTTGAAGAATTCTGTTATGTTCCTGTAGAACAACATCATCAGCAAAACCTTCTATGCCTTGTTTAAGATATTTATATGCCAGTCCTCCCCTTACCCAGTTCCTGTACTTTGCCTTCTCTAATTCCTCTTGGTGAGCCATTTTTTTCTCATGAAAGAAGAATTCCTCCTCTTTTGTTTAATTCTGATTGCTATTGTTCAGTTTTTGTTTTCGATGCATTTTCCTTGAAATAAAATGTAACATTTTTTCATTTTATAATTTTTTTCTACAACTCTTACATTACCATGGGACTTATGGCAGACTCTTAAACATCAACAATATCTTATATTACAACCATAGTTTAGACTGTCAGGGAAATTTTGACATGTTTATATGATTGTAATATGATAGCTAACGCATGTACCAAGCACAGATAGGGGGTAACTGAACAAATACAGTTTCAAGGGTTCTAGGGGGTCCGGGGGATGCTCCCCTAAAATAATTAAATTGAGATTCTATATTGCCACAGGTGTAGTCTGGGCCATATATTTTGACGAAAAAATAAAGACCATAATTATTATCACCTAGGACATTGTCCCCTTAGCTCAGTTTTGCACAGGCGAACATTATCCCCTTTATGATTTTGCAATAGCGGACATTAGCCCCTTCATCTAATTATCTTTCTAAATGCATCTTTTGTCATAATAAAAAGGTTTTATCTACATGACTTGTTCATAAATATCTTAACAAGAATTTAATTATACTTATTTATTTGACACCTCATTCTTGATGGAATCCATCGCCATGAGGGTATGAGAGAAGAGAAGCCAGTTTCCCTTTTAATGCTGAGCGCCAAGCAAGGGAGTTACTGGTACCATTTCGTAATTAAATATCGTATGTTTAAGCTCAATTTAAAATGTTTTCTTTTATTTTTTCTATTGTTATATATTATGATGTTAATTGGTTTAACCAAGAGTATCATGACAAATGATGTATTGCTGTTTTAAACATTTGCATAATCATAATCAGAACATGCCAAGATTGTATTTCATTAGCTATGACAAAACAGGAGAAGGAAGATATCAGATACACTTGTTTTTCTCTATTATTTTAAGCATGGTGAGAGGCATATGATACCTTGTTTTATAACAAATCGCGGAGTTAAACAAATCACAGTGCATACTACAGAGTATCTATGTCTGAATCTTAACTACTTTGTAATATTAGTAACGTGTTCAACACCTTAACCCAAGTAATTTATAGCATTTGCAAAGAGAGTTAAATTTTAACGTAGAACAAAGATACAAATATAAAAAATGCAGACGATTAAGGCAAGACAGCAGATACAATGAGAATGAGATTTAAAACACGAAGGTCACAAGGCCAGAAACATTGGAACTATTGACACCGAAACACGCAAATGTCAGCCATACTGAGGAAGGAAACCTCTTGGACAGACAAGGTTTTGAACAATCAGAACACGTACATTGCTTTGTGCCATCATAAATGATACAGAATATCCAGATATGGAATGTCATGGATCGTGTCCCTTCTTTAAAATCTAAATTTAGGTATAAGACGTACATGTACCCGCCCCTAAAAGGTTTTCGTTTTTTATCATACAATAATGTACAATAATAAAACACAGGATTATATTCAGGGCAGATGATTTTGCTGCACATAACTCCCTTTTACCTCTTTACCCCATCAGTTTTTTTGCATTTTTAACATTTTCATTTTCCAAACAATATGTAGGCCTGCTTTGCCTTATTAACTTATAATGCAGCTTTGTCCCTTACATTTTCTCTTTATCGGGCATTTTATAATTTTATCTGAAAAGCATTTTTGGTTTAAAGACAATCGGACTATTTTTTAAGATCTAAACATAGTTGGACTATGTCCTATTACTAAAGCCATAGCTATTTTCTATGAATTAATGATATCCCCCAACAACTGAATATAATCCGTAAATGAAATCGCAATATACAACAATCTAACCAAGCAAGTATAACATATTTAACTTTATTAAAACTTAATTAACAACCCTTACAAGAGGGCCAAGATGGCCCTATATCGCTCACCTGCGAGTTATGCCAATATGTGACCAAACTTAAACTCTTAACTATTATCATAAACACAAATATTCTGTTTGACCATGACAAGGCAAACCTTTTGACCAATTTACATGATGATTGGGTTGTAAAAGTCACCTGTATGACCTTCACAATAGTCATGGTTTTTAACCGGGTGACCTAGCTTTAAACCCTAGATGGCCCATGTTCGAACTCGAACTACATTTCATCAAGATTATCACATTGACAAAGTTTTATGAAGATAGAATAAAAAATGCAACCTCCACAACATATACAAGGTTTTTCCATGATTTTACACTGTGACCTAGTTTTTGACACTTAAAACGACCAATGTTCGAACTCGACCTTGAATTGATCAAGGCAATCATACTGACCAAGTTTCATGAAAATCCAATGAAAAATGCAATCATACTGACCAAGTTTCATGAAAATCCAATGAAAAATGCAACCTCTATTACATACACAAGGTTCTCTATGATTTGACACCCTGACCTAGTTTTTGACCCTAGACAACCCATGTTCAAACAGGACCCAGATTTCATCAAGGCAATCACACTGTCCGAGTTTCATGAAAATCCAATGAAAAATGCAACCTTTATAGTATACACAAGGTTTTTCTATTATCTGACCGGTGACCTTGTTTTTAACCCCAGATAACTCATGTTAAAACTCAAACTAGATTTCATCAAGGCAATCATTTTTACCGATTTTTATTAAAAGACAATTAAAAATGCAACCTCTATTGCATACACAGGGTTTGTCTACGATTTGATTAATTTTCTGACCCCAGACAACCCATATTCGAACTCGATTTAGATTTTAAAATTTATCAAGGCAATCATGCGCATACTGACCAAGTTTCATGAAAATCAAATGAAAATGCAACATCTATTGCATGCACAATGTTTTTCGATGATTTGACCCCGTGGCCTATTTTTTAACAAAGATGACCCATATTCAAACCCGACCTAGATGTTATAAAGGTAGTCATACTGACCAAGTTTGATGAAGATTCAGTGAAAGATGCAGCCTCTATTGCATACACAAGGTTAAGTGTGGACAGACAGACAGACAACAGACAACGGACACCAGGA
>JAUMHA010425593.1:0-10147 GCA_032359765.1 Saxidomus gigantea | reverse complement strand
ACTCCCGGTTGCTTTTGCAACTGTATCTCATCGAACTAGTTCTTAAAACCATTGATTTTGTCAATAAAGTATAATTATAATAACGAAATAGTTCGCTATTGTACAGTTCCACAATATTGGTCAGATCCATATACCCCCTACCCCCATCATTTTTATTTGTATATTTGGCATTTTTATATTTTTTTCATTTTTGGGGGGAAAGTGTAGGCACGTGCCTACAGTGCCTATAGGAAGCTACACCCCTGCAATGAAAAGGAGAAACTTAACAAAATCCAGAAATCCCAGAGCTTACATATTTGTCGTGTAGTATATCTAGTGGACCTCTACCAAGATTGTTCAAATTGACCCCGCCCTGGGGGTCTCTTGATATTTCATAGGTTTATGTAGGAAAAACTTATCTGTAGCATTTTGTAGTGGACATCTACCAAGATTGTTATACTCTTTTCAAATGTTTCTGTTTCAGACCACAAGGCACAGAGCTCAGATATATGGCTTGTAGTATTGCCTAGTGGTCCTGAATCAATACTGGTCAAATAGTACCACTTGGGTCCAAGTTGGCACCACCCAGTGTTAGTTGTCCTACTGACCTACTTGTTATTTTAAGCTACACCAATAAACTATATAGGTAATTTTTAATGCAGATTTCAACTGTTTTTGAAGCTACATCAATAATAAACTACAAGAGAATATTCTCAAGGTCTTTTAGTGCCCCGTCTTGAAGGGTTTGGCCATAACCATCGGATGACCCCAATGTATATTGATGTATGATAAGGTCCAACTTGTAGCCATGCACCTTAAAACAAGTTTCAGCCATTTATTACATAATGCCTAGTTTGCTCAGTTTGGTAAAGAGGTTGTTCTTGACGGAATGCCTGTGTTCAGTTTGATGTACGGCCAGTTTATGTCCTGTTTTCTATGCTTTGAAAAAGGATATACGCTATTGGCAGTAGTGGGCAGTAACATACACTTTTCTGTTGACATAAGTATCTGTTAATGTAAAAATTAACGCGTTAATCAAATATTTATCATGATAATTCGATGACTAACTAGTTATATAACGTGATAATTAAGTGGTTATGTGTTGGCAGAAGTATGCCACCATAGCTATCATTTGCTTGTTGCTACTTGCGTATTATTCTGTCCGATGATCGTGCAACACATGATATTAAAGGAGAAGATGAAAAAACGTGCACCCTAGTGTGCTACCTCAAACTCTATACATAAAGATTGTGCTGCGCTTTTTTGCTCTTCCGCAATAACCATTGGCACCAGTCTATTAAATAATCCGATCATTAGAATACAACTTCTTATACACAACTATACCACGGTATGATAGTGGGTCCGTTTCTATCTTTACAGCTTGACGTTGGTATAGGATTTATAATACTTTAGATACATTGTTGAGACTTGCCCGGTTTGAAGTCTTTAATTTCTTTATCGTACAATGTATATATTTTCATCTTCTGTAGGATGAAATCTTTTGCCTGTCATTTGCAACAAAACAATATTTTTTAATGCAAATGAAGGCTTGTCTAGCGAAATTGTCTCCCTGAAGTCGAAGGGTTTATATTGTCACTGATTGTCAAATAAAGAAACGCAAGCGTTTTGTGTGTTGATTCATAATCTAACTAAAAACATATGTCTTGGTGTGATTTTTTTTTCGGCGTTAGCTTTTAACATGTTAAGACTGGGTTTAACCTAGGCTACTGTTTCAAATTATCATCTCTACTAAATATTTGGATATACATGATGCAGATTTTGATTTTTGTCCCTGTTAAATAATGTACAACTGAATACATCACACTAAATGCATCTTATAATTAGAATCCAGACAAATGTCTTCAAATATTTTGTAAATTGTTAGTATATAAAATATATATACTCAAACGCAAAAGAAAGTGTGCACGTTTCTTTTTATGATAACTATATTTATATCCATAAGCATTGAACAATAGCTACATCGGTCAGTATTGGGTTAAATGTTATGTAACATCCCTTTACAAGCTTTTTGCATGATTTGCACGTGCAGTGCCTGTGCAAATGTGAAATCGGTCAAATAATCTCTCATTACTTTCTTACAACTTGAAGGAGTAAGAAAAACACATGTAGCGATTTGAATATTTTCAAAACTCGCAATGCCCAGACTCTCTCAGCGTCAACTTATTGAAGCTTTGATGATGCTTAGCACAGGTGACTCCGTCGATAATGTTTCACGGGCATTTGATTGCCACAGAAACACAGTAAGTAAACTTCAATGCCAGGTTCCAGCAAACGTAACAATTGCCGATCGTCCTCGAACCGGCAGGCCTCGTGTAACTAATGTGAGATTAATCCGTAATTTTGAACTGACACACACCAGGCGTCGTTTCTAAAACGCTACTGCTACAGCGAGACAGTACGGTATTAGCAGGGACACCGTTCTGAGGCTACTGGGTCATGTGTTCGGCCTATCAGACCAAGACGAGCTTACGTTGGTAATGTGGTCATCGCGTTGCACTCGTTTGAACTATGCAAGGCTTCATCTCCGTTGGACAAGACGTCAGTGGGTCAGAATTGTCTTTTCCGATGAATCAAGATCTTAATGGGAGAATGAGGGTATTTAGGAGGAGAGGGGAGCGATTTGCTTACGCCTGTGTTTTAGAAAGAAACAAGTTTGGCGGGGGCAGTGTTATGGTTTGAGGCGGGATCATGGGAAACAGGAAAACTGATCTGGTCAATCTAAGTGGCAATCTTAATGCAGTCGAGAACATTAACCGGGTGTTAAGACCAGCAGCTGTTCCATTCGTTAATCAGTATGCCCCCCGCCACATTGATGCACGACAATACACGTCTACATACGGAACGGCTAACGCAGCAATACCTAAATGCAAATGGCGTTAACGTCTTGCCTTGGTCTGCCGTTTCTCCTGACCTCAACCCAATCAAGCATATTTGTGATCTTGTTGGTCGTAAAGTTAAGTCAAGACATGTCGTCAACAATTTGCAGGAGCTACAGAATGCTCTGCAGGTCGAATGGAACAACATTCCTGCACACGTCGTCAACGTTACGTCAATTCCATGAAAGGACGTATTGTACAGGTTATCCGACAAACTGGTGGCCATACCCGGTATTAATCAAATAATCACAACAAAACCGTTAGGAGAGCTTCAAAACGTGATTATACTCACAATAACATCAATATCACAGTTTTTTTCATTTTGACCCTTGACACATGTAACCGAATTCTGTGCATATATAGAAACCGCTATTTTAAGAAAGATTGAATAAGCTAAACAGTGGTACCAATCATCATATAATTTCAATTTTGGATATCAGGCAAATTAAGAAAAACCTCTATGCACACTTTCTTTTGCGTTTGAGTATATATAACGTCATTAAAAGAATGACTTAAAAAAATATCAGCGTTCGAGTTCATCCGAATTCGACCGTTTTGATCACGTGATTGCTTCATTGATAAATGATGTAACTCCATTGACAACTTACCTTGGAATGATGTTTAGGTACACTCGGCATAAATGCCCACCTGTAAAAATAACCTAAATAGGTTGACACGACAAAAAATGCACGAAGGTATTTAGAAAGAAGACAAGTATTTAATGTTGACGTAGTGTTACATAATGTACCGCACTGACGGATGTTTTCTAGACTGTTTTAGCTTTTAGCCTAACCATGTCAGCCCGCAGCTAAACCTTGTTCATTTTTTTTTAGATATCTTAAACTTAGAATCTAGATATAAAATTAAATTAACGGGGAATGTCGACAACCTCAAACAAGTCGTATACTAAGTGAATCGCGCGTGAAAAGTTTGTCTTTAAAAAGTATTAAAGTATAAAGTTTGTCTCCAAAATGTGTTTAAACGAAGATATTGGAGAATAAAAACACTCATGATCGCAGTGAAGTGCAGGTAAATACTTCCCATATATTTTCTCGTAAAACAATCGATCTGTTTGTTCAACTTTTTGTTTATTCAACTCTGATCTCATTTCTTACGTAATGATGATCAGTTTATAAAAATAAATACGCAGACATCGTGTCATCTGGTAAGTCGATTTATATTCTAACTTAAAAGACACGACGCGAGGGTGTGACAGAATATCATAGTGCATAAAGCCCCCGATTTTTAACTATCGATCAACAAAAATCCTGTTATTAATGTACAGAAATATCCTATCTAACTTTGCGAGGGCTAGCGAATAGGTAACTTAATAACGCCATAAAATTGGTTAACTATATAATTAATACGAACGTAAGATAAATAAATGCACCATACAGTAGCGTTCCTTACTACGTTGCATTTCACTGTAATGTTTTTCTTTCATTTGTGCATGTTCTTCTTCTTCTTTTTTTATTTGTTTGGTTCATCAATAACAAAGCAATACTCTCTTCGATTTAATGTTTTATAAATAGCATTTTACAAAAAGGTGTGTCCACTTGTACACAAGCAATGTCACCCTTTAACTGCCGCACGTACTGTGGCACAATTGGGATTTCATGAAATTGTAGTTTCATTTTCAGTTTTCGGTATTTGTCCTGTTTATTCAAGTCTGATTACTCATTGTACAAGGAGTGATGATCTGTTTATAAAATTAGTGTTTGCACATAAATACGCAGACATCTTAGGGGAAAAGGAAGTGTCATCTGGTAAGTCGATTTATATTTTGTTTTTTAATATCATAGTATATAAAACGCTTAGCAGTCATGTGTTAAACAGTAAGTTAGCAGTTATTGACGGTTTGGTTCCAAAATAGAAAATTTACTGAAAAATAATGCTGAAACATTCCTATGTGGAATATATCATATACACTTTGTAGATCTAATTGTTTAGGTCTGTAATTTTAGCTCATTGTGTGTTTACCAAGGTAAAATTATAAAGAGAGTAAATGATAAACATATATTCATAACTATTTCCATTTTAACAATATTGTAATACCACGTCAGCATGTGCGTTCAGAGTGCCAGATCTGTCAGACATTAGGTTCAAAACACTGTACACGTATATGTGCATGATAGTTTGTGCTTTATAGGGTTTGACACAAACTTTTATTGTACAAATGGCAAATTACTAAAATGGATAGAAAATTACTGTAGAATCATTTAAAAATAGAACACAAAAAGTTATGCTTGGTTCTAGTATTTCTGTTAGTGAAAGTATTCACTCTGGTGTTTCGATTCTAAGACATTCATGTTGTCAATTTTTACCAAAGGGGCATGATTTGAACACACTTGGTTGATATCCACTACACAATGCTACATGACAAACATATATGCTCTTGGTCGTGTGGATTATATTATTTTATTAGATATTAGATATTATTTATTAGATAATGTTTTAGATTATTTTTCTGTGGGGTCGGGCGGGGGTCATGATTTGAACAAAGTTGTTACAAGTCCACAAAGCAATGCTGATAACGAGTTATTTTTTTTTTATCTTATTCGGATCATTTTACCAAACATATCTGATGAAGGTATGAGAACCAATATGGCATTATATCCCTTTAAACATTTTGATCAACTGTCATGCTGTTTTGGAACAAAATATGGACTCTGAAGTGTTGTCAATGTTCTACTGCGATTTGACCTTTGGCCTATTTGCTTTTTTCTACCCCAGTCGACAAAGTTTTCAATGTACGACAAGCATTATGGCCAACTTTCATGCTGTATGGGGGCAAAGTGTTAAGATGGGTTGATTGTGATTTGACATAGCTCTATATTCAACGTAAACCAGTTTCAACTTTAACCTATAGTTTGTTAGTGGGCCTCGAGCGATAGCTCATGGGTTAGTGCGTTCGCTTCGGAACGGAAAGTATCGGGTTCGACTCCCAGCCCGAGCACGAGGTGTGTTCTTAGGCAGAGACACTGGTTTCACACGTGCTGTAAATGTGTAGCAGTGATGAAAAACTCACTGTCTCTCTCGCGAGCGAGTGTAATGACATCTATAATAAGTGTTCGATAGCGATTCAATAAGCTACGGAAGCTTTCTCCGTATTCGAAAAAAAAAATTCGTATAACCTTTAGAGTTTATTAAAAATTCTGATTCGTTTTCATGCTGACTGAACAAATATAGTCCGTGGTGTTTACAAGATTTGTCTACGATTTAATTTTGTGACCTAGATTTTACCCAACGTAACCTGCTATTAAACTCAACTTATATTGTATGAAGACAAACATTCGATGAACTTTCATGATAATTGGATACAAACTATTGTTTCTCAAGTGTTAAGAATTTTGTTTCTAAGATTTTGAACGGGTGACCTTTTTTCGATCCAGTGGGACCTTATTGCAAATCCGACCTAGAGTTCACCATCATATACATTCTGACCAGTTTGTGTTCACATTTGCATAATAATTGTGTATAAAGCGTGGCCTTCAGAGTGTTCACTTTGTCTTAATATGTCTTTCTATGTCTTTCCATTATTTGACCTGGTGATAATTTTATACTTGCATGACCCAATTTCAACATCGGCTAAGAAGTAATGAAGACAAATAGTATCACTAACTTACTAACTAACTTGAATGATGATTGCGCATGAAGCATGTCTTTTAGACTATTCACGGAATTAATGTGGACAGACAGACAGACAGGCAGACAGACACCAAGCTGATAAAATAGCTCACCTTCAGCACTTTGCGCTCAGATGAGCTAAAACATACCATGCAAGTTAGTTTTGAAAACTCGTTTCCATGTAAAATCGTTTACATGCAAACTAATTTCAGAAGTATATTTTTGTTCTTTGATTTATTGCCATCAGCCACGTCAGATATTTTAGGTCATGTAACTCGATAAAAGTGTTTAATCTTTCTTCAACAGATCAAAAGAAGCCAGTCTACTACTGGAGTTCCATTCCGTTTGTTTACCACCAGTCTTTGGACGATTTTACAAGCGGATTCAAAATGGGTATGTTAATATAAACGTTTCAGTTTTTCTGTTCTTTCAAGTGAATATTATGCCGGTAAAAATGGTGGCCATAGAGAACAAATAAAGACTGCAATGGTTGTACATTAGGATCACCTAAAGTATAAGAAGACACATTTTGAACAAAGTAGTTCTTGATTACTAGTGACAAAACTGGTTAATGGAAGGGTGGGCCGGGCTAATCTCAAAAATCTATCATCTGATGATGATCGGCAGATATTCAAATAATGATCTGGTTATAATAAAAAAAATTGGATTACCAGCAAACTACGTATTCTTTTTTAAAAACAGGGGACTATACAAAGAAATATTTGTCCTGAATGGTATTTACAAGGAAAAATGGACTTATCAGATGGAAATGGGATATTAATTCCCCCCACCCCCCTCCCCTTGCTGTAAATCAGCCACACTGATCACTTAATGTCTTCATGGTAATTCTGGAAATAACAGTACAGGCCAGATCACTACTGATCAGATTTTTGGGTCTATGGTCTACACTGTATAAGTATCCCAATCCGTTTTGCTTATGTCAATTTTTCAGCTTCCTCTGACGAATATGAAACATATTACCATCACACAGACCTCCATTCGGCCGAGGAGATCTTCAAGTCAGGATGCATTTTACAGTCTAGTGGAAAACAGAACGCTAGGTTTGGGGATGGCACTTATCTGGAAAAAAAATAAGGACCTGATTCAACACGACGTGAAGTAGGAATTAACAACTACGATGGCAAAACACCTAGCTACTGGGAGGGAAAGGTCAAGGATGGAAAAGCAGATGTGACGTTTGAAGTAAGCGTCCTAAAATCGAAGGTTACAGAGTGTAAAGCTGGTACGAGAGACGTCCATCTGTATAAAGGCGATCTTAAACTCGCAGATGCCCAAAATGTGTGTATACATTGGCGCGATAAAGACGGCAAACATTCAAAAGAAAAAACATACAGCCCACCCAAATTTTAAGTAATGCTTCTAAGCCCCTTGATGACATGTAATATTGAATTTACTGATCATAAATCGTGCTTTATTGACTCTAAAAAAACTTTAATGTACTCCTCTCTTTCATATTCATAGTTTCTTCACGTATAAAAGCAGAGACCTAGATAAGGAAGATACACTGCTTTCTCTGGAAATGTCACCCGTGACAGCGGAGTGAATTTTCTATAGCAAATAAAACTCACAAGCCTTTTATACAAACATAAATATTACATCTTTTAGTTTATACTAATTTATTTATTCTCGATTGCGAAACAAGTTTTTACAACTTATATTAATCGCTCTCGAGACTCATTCCAGATGGAATCAACCTCGAAGAGAGAGAGAGGCACTGTGGATTTAATTGTGTCTTGCCTAAGGACACTACTGACATGGCGATGGTAGGGATCGAACCCGGGGCCCTTCGGTCCTGAGGCGAACGCGCTACCATTGCGCCACGGCGGCTCCACCGCTCTTTTGAACTCGGCGGTCTTTATGATACAAACATAAGTATTACTTCTTTTGAAAACTTATGTTCATATTTTGCATTAGGTATTAATATTTTACCATTGTGAGTAATATCTGTGTGGAATATTTTGGTAACAATCTATTGACACATTACTGGTAGTAGGTCTCATTGAGAGTTAAAATGATTAGAGTTTTTAATATTCTGCAGCTATAGCTTAAGAATGTATGACTTGTATGTGTAAAACAAGTGATTTTATCTGCTACAAAGTCGGCAATTATTAAAAATTTCCAATGCCATACGTGATATCTCAATTTAAAAAGCTGAAGCGTCTTATCTCTCTATTTTATGTCTCTGCTGAAATGCTTCATTGAAATATTTACAAAAAAATGTAAAAAGAACGTTGGATTTAAAACGTAATGAAAGTTTGTGTACAAATAAGGTAAAACATATTTCTAGGTCAATTTAAATACTACGAGTAAGTAATCATATGCCTTTAATGTTTAGTGTTATGAACAATATGTACCATGCAGTTAGTTGTAGCATGTAACTAATTGTTTGACATCTTCTTTGGATTTTGGCTTTTACACTTTATCATCACCTATTTTTATTTGTTGAATGTTGGAATGTGATGCAATAGAGTTCTCGCAGATACATGGCAAACTTCGTAAAATTACTTTGCAGTGGCACCTATTGTGGGTACTTTTAAGTAGACCCTTACTTGTTCTATATTAGATTCGTCTCTGTACTTTGGGTTAAAGGTCCATTGCTAAGACCAAATCGAGTTTTCTTTACAATCTGGAATGGTAACAGGAAAATACAGTTTGAAACTGGCTTAAAAAACTTGACAATAGCCGTGGAGTATTTCCGTGTTTAAAATACTGCTGCAGAAATACGAGTGAATGTTTTTGTATTTCCTTAGATTGACCTGACTTTTTGTCCTACTTTCGCTTTATTGCATTTTGTAAACAGTCAGAGATATACGCTGCACATCATTAGAAGTAAAGTCCTTTCGATTATAATTCAAAATAGACATGCCTATTCATGTACATTCTATTTACAGCCTCTTAATTGAAGACTTCTTGAAAATTACAAAGATATTTAATAACTGGAAAAACCTACTTTCGTTTTTGAAAGGGTAAACTATAATTTATCAAATCATTTGTTAAACTCAAATTTTCAAAACAATATGGTCACATTCGATGCAGTATGCCATTTTTTCCTTTTGAAAAGACGCCCATTAATAGAAAAAGCGATTTGGTATCAAATACTATTTGAACGACCTTGGGATTAGTGACCTTTAAGTCTAATACGGGTGTACATAATTGGTGAAAATTAACATTTTTTGACATTGCCTTGCATGTAACTCATACAACGTTAGAAATAAATACTTCTAAGTAATGTTGTTCAGAATAAAACTGTGTGCAGTTAGCGAGAATCCACATTATTATGGTTTAAAAGTATATAATAATATAACATAGAGTCATATAACCTTACATAACTTGTACTATTATTCAAAGTGTAAAGTTGTACATTATTCTGCGGTTTTGTTTATGACTGCACCCAGTAAAGTTCTGTAAAGGCATTTTGATTAGTAATAATGACACCCAAAGGTATGTTGATCAGTATAATATTATAGTGTTTTGCACCAGTGTTTTGTGTGTGGTTGTACCTAATAAAAGCTGAATTCTTACCAAAAATGGGGGCTTACACATCCAAATGGACACACTGCTAGTTTAGTAATGAACTAAATTGAAGTGCATTTAGTATTTTTTCTTTCCAAAACTCATTTCAT
>JAUMHA010425571.1:0-10147 GCA_032359765.1 Saxidomus gigantea | reverse complement strand
TGTGTTTATCATTTCATATTTTTTGTATATTTTGCGGAAGATGTTAACGAAGTAAGGCATGAAGAAAGAAAAGGTAAGTCTTCGCTTGTTTATAAGTTATGAACGTTTGGTCGCTTAAGTGCTCGAGATGTGATGACTCCAGGATACTGAATATTACTGTAGTATTCTATAGTACTGCAGTACTCTAAAGAACTTTAGTTCTCTTAAGTACTGTATCGTACTGTAGTAATGTAGTTCTGCATATCAATTTATATTACTGTAGTGCTTTGTCTATAGTACTGTATTTCTGTATAGTACATAAGTATTCATTTTTTTACCAAAGGTCGTTCCTATGTGCAGACGACCTGAACACTTTCCTGTTAAAAAAAATGACCTCTATCAATGTGTACTGCACTTCCTCCCAACAACCTCTATCAATGTGTACTGCACTTCTTCCCAATGACCTCTATCAATGTGTACTGGAGTACTACTCTTTCATCCAATGACCTCTGCCTCTTTATGTGAGAAAGTTGGCAGTTTCTTACAGAGAATAGGGTTCTAGCACTAGTTCTAGGAACTATAGTTAAGTAAACTTCAGCATCACAGTTAAATAAACACAGCACATTCAAACTGGTTAAACATAAATTCTACTATTCAACTGTTATAAAAGTTGTATACAATACTTACATCTTCAGTAAATTGTCGAGGCCTTTAAACAAGTGCTTATCCAAAGTTGTCAGTTCATTATGTGAAAGGTCCCTAAAATAACAATAGCTTTACATAAGTCATCATGTTACAGATAACAAGGCAGCACCTTGGTGCAGCGCCGTAACGTGTTCGCCTTAGGATTAAAGGGTCACAGGTTTGATCACCACCAGTGCCTCTGTCCCTCTTCAAGATTATTTCCATTTGGAATGAGTCTCCAGAGCGATTTATTTATGTTGTAAGAGCTTGTTTTGCAATCAGAGTAAATGAATTAGTATATATCAACAATGTAACAACTAAAAAATATAATTAAAAAGCAAAACTTTCACTTAATATGTGAGGCATATGAACATCACCAGACAGAAGGTCAAACAACAACCAACACTTAACATGATCAACATCAACAATCAGAAAAAATCACTGAATATCAACAAATACAGACTTAAATAGACAATTGGTAGATGAAAGGGACTTTAGCTCTCATGTACCAAATTCTCTTTAATATACAATATTTTCAAGACATATAACAAATTATCATACCAAGTTTGATAATGTTCAACATTTAAGTCAGAGTGATTAATATAAGTTGGATAACTTGTTTCAAAATCGACCTAAAATAAATTAGTATAAACTAAGTCAGAGTAAGTCTCAATAGAACTTTACACAGTTTGAGAAGGTCCCCCAAAATTTAAAAGTATTCCCTTTGGATTCCATGGCAACCAGAGTTTTACATGGAATGAAATTTTTGTATAAATTTTGAAAGGGGCCATCTTAGCAACATTTTTTTCATCAATTTCCACAGAGTGGTTTAAGTTATGTGACTCAACGAAATTGTTAAAAACTGTAACAGCGTGTTACATATGGTGTTCAAATTAAGATCACCCTTAGAACATATGCTCATGTGAGCTAAAAATGAGCTTTAAAAAGTTTTGTTATCTGTGGGGTATAAGTGATAATAATTCTACACTTACACTTCCTGAAGCTCTGCCAAGTATTTGAAATGCTCTTTGTCTACACTTGCCAGATTGGTATAACTAAGATCTCTGAAAAAAAGTATAAAAAATTGCCATTGATAATAGAGTCTGAAAGTTTCACTTTTTTCAGGAACAATTATATATTCAACTTAGATCTAAGAACTATAACACAGAAATCAATTACATGACTTCTACATGTGTTATACCACATAGAGCATTCTAATCTTAAGAAGTCTGTTGAAATTGAGATGCATTTTCAAATTAAAAAACAATTAACATGTAATAAATCTTCCATGAAAATGGTATGTAAGAACTAACTCTGAATAATATTTGAATTGCTTTTAAAGACTTGAACGACTGACCCAGTGTAAGAGCAAATTAATAAAAACTGTGATTCAAACTATATATCTGTATATAAAAATGTCAAATTGATATTCTGGTTAAAGCAATAAAGGATGAGTATATTCAAATAGGAATTGCAAAATAAATACTACTTTGTTGTTTTTTGTTTTGATTTTTCTCCAGAAGATAATCAACAAATAAGTACATGTATGTAAACATGATAATAAAAAACTTCTTGCTGTTAAGTTACATTTAAAGGATCAGAGCCTTTCCATGAAAAACAGACATTTTGGAAATTGTGATCTTTGTAAAAGAGCCACATAATTATGCCTGAAATGTAAACCAGATAAGACTAGATCCTAAGACAACTTTTCATTTTTGTATGCAAGGCTCAAATAAAAGTAAGTTCTGTCTTCATATAGCATTCTGGACCTAGACAATCTGTCCTGTTTTAACAAGTAAAATCTATCAAAAAGAGATGAGTGTTTGATATTCATGCAGATTTTAATGGAGTTACATGTAGATACTAAGAAATGTACACAAGAGTAGCTTGCAAGAAAATGTTTGACGACGTTACAACAGGATGCAGTAATAAAGGGCAACTGTAATAAATATTCATATTCTTCAAATAGTTGCGATATCTCATCTACAGTATTGTCAATCCCTTTAGTACCTGTAAAATTAGAACAATGTTTTAATGCAGAAATTATAACTGTAAGGATCTGTATTTTCAAATACAAACTTCTGTGCAGTTATGAATGGTACACAATGTGAGATTAGAGTATATATAACAAGTACAAATTTTAGTAGATTGGTGTTAAAGCCCCAGGATCATTTGAATTTGTTCCAATAGAATAACGAATTTACTGATAGAATAATGACATAGCTGTGTTCTATTTATTACTCAAAGTTAATGTATGTCTTTCTTTGGTGTCTTTCTTTCATATTCACATCAATGCATTGTGAAGAAGCATTTTTTTTAATGTTCGCAACATTATTGAAAAAATAATGCACTATATTTATTGCTATTACAGCTATACGGTACTTAACCTTAGTACTGCCTTTTTGTACAACTACCGGTCAGTTTCACCAGTAAGACTTAACATTCTTGGCAATGCAAGTACTATGAATAAATGTAACATTCAATATGATCATGGACCTTTAATACATAGATGTGCTGTGCTGACTGAAAACAAAAATCTATATTTGTGTCTCCCAAGCTCTGGTGAAAGCCTTAGAACACCTTTATACAACTGTATACAGATTATATGTGTTTGTTTTGCAGAAAGATGTTAAGATATATTATAAGCTTAGGCATATTAATTTTCATTTGTTTCTAAACTATTTTAATATATGTTAAATACAAGATGATTGTAGCATTACAGAACAGAACAGAACAGAACAGAATTTTATTAACTATTACTGTCACTAATATAGAATATGATAAAACTGCATTTATCTTATATCTGATCAAAGTCTACACTGTCCAAAGGTCGGCTGATGAATTTTCTTGGAACAACCCTATAGTGCTTAAATGATGCTGTTCAAACAGAGACAGCAGACAAGTCCAGTTAAGAAATTTAAAGGAAACAAGATTATGAAAAAAAGACAATACTGAATATTATATATAATTTATGAGTACATCAGCTCCTAATAACTTGCAGAGAAGTTAGAGAACATGCGATGAACTGTTAAGGTAACTACGCAAACTTTTGTCTAGAAATATGACTATTTTTCATTCAACCTTTTTTTGTATAACGTTACTTCTCTCTTACTTCACTGATCATTAGTTTAGTATTGCAGAAGTAGGTATAACAAGAGAAAAGAAATCAAAACTCAATTTAGAACATACAAAACACGAAATTTATCTGATCTCTTCTTTTCTAAGACGAACTTTGCATTTCTTGAAGCATTGCTGTGAACAAAAATAGAGTTTCATTGAAATAAAATTATTTTGTAGCTTCCTTTTACCAAATACAATTTCAATTGTTCGATGCAGCTATCTGACTAACACACAAATTCAGAGGTTATTGAGAACTTCATTGCAGTCAGTTCTGTATTTGCAACAAATGTAGACCATGTTAACATATATTTCTTTATTTGCAACCAATGTAGACCATGTTAACATACATTTCTGCATTTGCAACCAATGAAAGTGTTGGAAAGAATATACTTTTGCTTTTGCCACCAATATAGACCATATAGGTAGACAATTCTGTATTTGCCACTTAGGTAAAGCATGTGAGCAGATATTTCTGCAATTGCCATCAATGTAGTGTTGTTTGTCTGTATAAATATTTAGACAGAGTCAGTCTTTAAATGTTTATTCACTGAGAATTTGTGTAGTACAAATGTATGTAGACTAATTGAGGCTGTCCAGACTAAAAGATGAACTTGTCCATTCCATAAGGACAAGCAATGTGGTATGTGTTTGATTAAGTATGTGCATGCAGTGCAGAAACATTAAAAAACATGCAGTTGTTACTTATACATTTAACAAGTGCCTTGCAGCTATCTACACAAGTCATCTATTAAAGCTCTGATTAAACACTAAAGAAAACATGATTTTTCACAGTGTCACATACAAATTACATGAATATTTATCAGCATATTAATGACTTTAATGTCGCATTAAAATGCTTTAACTGCAGTTATATAACTGTTGAGATCAGACATATTCTGGCATTTTACCAGTCTTCCTGTGCTTCCTTCGTGCGTACATGTTTCAGGTGCACGAAAGGTCTTACTGTGTCAAAATCAAACATCTATACCATTAGCAACATAAACAAAAGATGCACAAAGTGTGAAAAAATTGTGACACCAATGTTAATTTAAAACAATTCAAGTTTTTATGTACCCATGTGAGAATTATTCTAAAAAATACATGACATAACATTCAAATCTTCACTTAGTATCCATGCGGTACAGCTTATACTTACAGAGTTACTAAACTTGCTGCAGCAAAAGTTCCTGAGGGTAAATTGGTTAGATTATTCACCGCCAAGTTCCTACAATAAACAAAGGTGTTGGAAAACTATGTCAACAAACAAACACACACACACCAGGTTCATTTAGCTAAGCAGATAATGGTACAGATTCATAACCTTGCTCGAGTTGTAATACCAGAATTTTTGAGACAAAAATAAATGACAGTCTTTCAGATTTATTCACTGAAATTTATAAGGGTTTTATCTTACTATTGGACCAAAGTTCTGCTATTCAATGTAGCACAAAGACATTCTCTTGTGATTTTAACTATAAGTTTGTCCCAGCCAATTAATTCCTGTTTTGTATGCATGCAAGCTTTTTAAATCATGAATTTTTCTTCAACTTTGTATTACAGAATCAACAGAGATCAACTCTATTCAATGTTTTCTTCTAGATTTTTATGCACTCAATGTTTTATGAGCGCACAATAAATAGCATTAAGTGATTGATTTTCAATATATTTGAACATCTTAATGTCTCTAAAAGTCTGGTATCAGTTGGTCCCTTGACCCAAAACCATCTATATCTGCCCTGTAGACATACAGGATTTCAGAAGTATTTGCTAAAGGCAAACAGTTTACCCACTCTGGAACCACTAATGAAAATCACTGCTATTGCTAATTTAGGATTTAAGGTAGCTTAACACTCTTCTACTTCTCACTACATCTATTCATGCAAACATGTTTCTAAGTTTCAATATGTTCCAAGGTTTTGTATCCATTCTGAAAAAAAGTCTGGAAGTTTCATGACTCCTCATTAGAAGTTAACAAAATAAAGGACAAACATAAACAGTAACAAAATGTATTGCTGGCAAATGTCCTTGAAATAAAATCTTATTTTTTATCAAATACCATGATTTCAGTTTTATCTACAGGTTTTTACATATTAAATGTCCTTCCTTATCTTATGATTCAAAGCTTAAAATAGAGTATTTCACTACACATTATTGAATATGCCTGGGCAAGAAAATATTAAGCAAGTATGATTATTATCTCATGAAATACAGAATAAATTTCATAAATACGATGCATTTTATTTCCCAGTTTGGGTCGAAACAAGTAAATTCAACTTTACGTTTTGAATGAAGTGTTATTAGCCAAGACCTAACCTTAGCAGAATTATGTGAACATTTTTAGCTCATGTATGACATACTCCTAAACCAATTCCAAAAACTATTCCATAATCTACGCCACAGCCAAGGTATCAACTACCAAACTCGACTGACACACTAAGCTACAAACACAAAGTGAGGAAGTACTTACAAAGACTGGAGGCTCGTCAAATTGAAGAAAGTATCACTAGGAAAAGATTGAATCAGATTCTCAGATAAATCTCTGAAAAAAATAAAACAAATTATATTACACTAAACTCCAGGCTGATGTTTATACTATAGGGAGCAAATTGTAATTCTTTTAAGGCATCTCATGTACATTGTATAAAACATCAATTTTAAGATCCTTTGTACTCAGTGCAACCAACTGTCAAATGTTATGTCATGATATATGAATTAGATGAACAATGAAAATATGACCTTGAAGGTGCAATTCAGGTTCTACAATTACAAAACAGTTGTCAGGGTTTCTTTCTAAAAAAATCTATTGTGCTATGACCGCCTGGTGTTTTGGGTTATATGAGTAGGCTAGATATGCAGGTAGACATTTACTATACAAAACATATTTGATTTTATTTTAATCACTCTAATATTTCTCTCTATATATATAACTTTCAACAAATAATAGGACTAACTGATCAAAATGCATTGCACAATATATGAAAATGTTAACAGAATACTTACATGTACTGTAAATTACTAAAATACTGGAACTCATCTATCGCTAGTGAAGAAATATTGTTGTTTGAAAGATCGCTGAAAAGAAACAAAAAAATAATTATTGTACGGACAAAGTATAAAGACTAACCAGCAACAGAAACTTCTTTCTCCTGTTTATGACTACTGTATATATTGCAATATCAAAATGAGTGTTAGTGTTCCAGCCACAGACCTACCCGGTAAATTGTTTGTATGTGTATGTCTCAGCTGGTAGACACATTGCCCATCTATATATTGAAAGTTGTACATGTATATTATAAAAGTATGAGCGAGATCAGTCTGCTGAGAATTCCTGTTACAGAACTTCAGCATACCCATCTTAAATTCTTATAAGTACTGTTACATTTAATAAAATTCACTATAAAACAAGGAGCATTTAAGTTTTGTAAGTCAGACCTATTCTAGGATGGGAATACTTTTGTCATTTGATGTCCAATTGTTCCACTGTATCATATTGTTTATGATGCCTTCATATATAGTAATGAATAGATTTTCAAAAAATGTTGTCTTGCACGACATAAAAACTTGGGATTTTCATTTAAAGAGAGCGTAATTTACTCTTTCTTTAACACAGTTCATTGTAACCTTTTCTAGATTCTTTACTTTCTATATGTTTTTTTTAGAAGATAGACATTCAGACTGTTTATATTTTGTGATGGGGAATCTCTAGACAAATTCACTTGTCCCATTTTAAAGGCCAGGAAACATGCAAATTTAAAGACATCTTTGAAGATTTTCCACTCCATAAATCTATAGATTTGGTTTTAATAGTTTCCTTCAATCTTTTTTTCTTAATTAGCATACCCCACTCTTCTAACATACAGAAATGTTAGATAACTGTGTAAATAAATGTTTTTTTAGAATGGTTCGAATATTTTGTCCTTGAATTTTTTGAAAAACAGAATTTTCAAAGGCTTCAAAAAGAGCTGATAGTCACAGCTTCCTATTATGTATGTGAACACTGAATAGTTGTATAATGATACATTTCCACTTGCAGCTTTGCCATTTAAGGCATTTTAAAGAATTTGTTCGTCAAAAATCTATAAATTTATACACTGAAAAATCTTTAAAATTAAAGTTGGTCTATTATTTATACACTGTCTATTTTATTAAATTTTCATGTTTTTATTTTATAATAATTTTATCTTATTGCTCCATTGAGCTATTTTTATCAAACTTGGTCAGTCTTAATGACCTTACCTTTGGAATGTTATACCATTTAATGATTTTAACACAATTCTCACTGCCTGCTATTGAATTATGATCCGTTTGAGAGGAAAACATAACAATAAAATGGTTAAAAGGCTGTTCTCAGTGTGGGATTCGAACCCATGGCCCTCGCAAATATTGAATGATTAATGGTGTTCAGCTTATGGTACTTACGAGTGTTAACAGATTTTCTTGAAAAAAAGGCAGAAACAAAATTTTGTGGTAATAAACTTGATATACAAAAGATCTGCTGTAAGCACATTGCACTAAATGGAGAGAGAAAATTAGAGCAATTGCACTGTAAGATTTTTTTATTTACATTATTTTAGATAATGGTCTAACACAAGTTTTATACAAAAAAAATCCTTATTTGGGAGGTAATTTCTAGTTCGTCGTTTTATAGGGGTAAACAATTAGGTTTGCGTATGGGGCACTCATTAAAATTACTCCCACCCTGACTTTCTCATGAAAATATCAATTTTTGTCTCGTCAAAATCTCAAGCAACATAAATAATAAATTCAATAAACTACTCCGTTATTTCTTCCTGATTTGGCTTTATACACTTTTATACCAAGTTTATTATCACACAATTTTGTTTCCGTCTTGTTTTTAAGAAAAGCTGCGCAAGTAACCATTCAATATTTGCGAGGGCCATGGGTTCGAATCCCACACTGATAACCGCTTCCCCCCCCCCCCCCCTCCCTATGTTATGATTATCATTCAATAGCAAGCGTCGAGATTTCTTGTTTCAATCATTAAAAGGTTATTTCAAAATTAAGGTGACTAAAATTTACCAAAGTTTAAATGAAATAGCTCAAATTATCCCCACACTATTTTTTAGATTCTCGATGGATTCAACGTTGAATTAATTTGAATGGGGAATGTCTGTGAAGATGTTGTCTAGATATAAAAGAAGGCTCAAAATTTCCCAACGGTCGCGTGAAATTGGTCTGAATATCAGCACAGGTGCAAGACACACTATCTTTTCTTTTTTTGGCAAATATATATATAATAGAATTACATGTACATGCCAAAAAAAAAAAGATAGTGTGTCTTGCACCGGTGAGTAGAATGTTAAATATCTAGCTTTTGTAAACTTTTGTACAAATGGCGTGAACACTTTAAAGGGAACTAACTTTCGTAAGTTAACAACCACTTTGGCAGGACTTGAGTGATTGCTTTTCGCGAAAAGAGGATTTATTTCACAAGATAATTTTAACTTAAACTTTTCAAAACTAAATTATTAGGCATTTTGCAATATGAAGTTTTGAGTAATTTCAAAGCTTGTATTTAAATGTGGCCCGTAGAATATGGGATCATCTGGGCAACGTCCGTATACAGACCCTGGTACGGGAGCGGGTGGTGAGGTCCACATAATTTTATGATATGATGTACTGGGAAAACTTGCAGGACCTTTTTATAAATACTCAAGTGATGGTTTACAGTAGATATTTATATTTCATTTATAGAAAATAACAACTTTCCAATTATGCGAAAGGACGTCCTTTTCGCACTACTGTATTGGCACGTCAAGTTGCGAGTTCCCTTAAAAAGATCGAACTAGAAGACGGCTGCTTTACAAACAAGTTTCAAAGACTCACATTCGCCGAACGCTTTGCAGTGTAGAAAAGGGCAAGTCACTGATTTAACCAAGACATTAGTGATTATGTTAGTACAGAGCTGAGACACCATAATTTCAAAGTGTTCGCCTTCAGTGATGCAGACAGAAAACGAAGTACGTGCCGTTAATTTTGTCTTACATAATACTGATTTCCTTCAGTGTAAATGCCAAAAATATGTAAAAGGTGCAAACAAAAATAAAATGTTAATGTTAAAGCTTTATCTCAAATTTGTTTAAATTCCTTGGACTTGATCGAACCGTTTGAAAAATTAATTTCATCTACCATTTTTTAACAATCTTAGCTAAACCGATCATTGCCGTTTTAATACCTTAAAATGCTGCTTATTTTAATATTTTAACAATGACAGGTGTTAACAGGAATTCTCAGGTGTCAGTTTTAACTATACATATTAGAAAGATTACATAACTAAGAAAATATGTAAAAACATGAGTGAAAAGAATCAGACGACAATGTAGCTTAGTACGAGCTCTTACAC